>QJSC01027593.1:2941689-2990863 GCA_003697955.1 Calidris pygmaea | reverse complement strand
AACCCAAAAACTTTCCGCAAGCTCCTCCCCTCCCTCCCCCTTCCCCCCGGGCCGGCGGCGGTCCCTGCTCAGCCGGTGAGTCTGCTGGGGCTGAGGGGTCAAGCCAACGTCCCCTGCCCTCAGGGGGTGTCCTGTGTCGTCCCCCCCCCCCCCCCGCCCTCAGCAGGGTGTCTCACCCCCCCAGCGGGGGTTTTGGGGTTGGTAGCAGTGAAGCCCGTGGGGGTTTCTAGCTGACCACGCACCCCGGCGTCGCGGAGTGGCTGGAGGGGTGCAAGCCCAACAGCGGGCTCCCCTGGGCCCGCTGCTCTGAGACCCGCTGGGAGGTGGTCCCCGGGGCACCCCTGGGGCTAGATGGAGCAAAGGGAACCACCCCGTGTCTCTGCCACCTCCGTGGATGCCCCTTTCCCCATCCAAGGCCGCTGGCACCGATGGCCCGACCCTTTCATGGTTTCTTCTCTTTTCCACCCTTCTCCTCTTGCTCTGCCCCTCCTGGGAGGGGTGCCGGGGAGCGGGCACCTTCTCAGCACATCACTTTCACACTGGCCTAGGTGTCCACCCAGCCCTGTCCCTCGTGACCTGCCTGTCCCCAGCTCAGCCACCCTGCAGCCCTTCTCCTCGGGGCCAAGCAGCGACAGGAGATCAGGCTGCTGGTTGGGGATGAAAGGACCTTGCAGACGTGACTGCTCCCTTGCCGACATCCCCCCCCCTCCTTTTCTTAGGAGGTGAGGAGAAGCTGGGGCCAATCCAACTCTCTTCTGCACTTACCAGCCAGAAAGGCGAGTGTCGTGCCAGAAGAACGGGGGTTTGATGGGGAACGGAGTCATTTTTCCACCCCTGACCCTGGAAGAAGGCTGCAGAGAGCAGGGCTGCCACAGGTGGGGTTGGGGGGAGCGGAGGAGGAGGAGGAGGGGGCGAGGGGGGGGGGAGCTGTTTTTTATGAGCTGCTTCACAGACAGGAGTCGCTTTCGGAGAGATTCCCCCATTTAACTCGCACCCTGCCGGCGGTTTCCTGAACATCTGCAGAGGTTTAGAGGAGGGCTGGCAACCATGGGAGCACACACAGCAAGGGGGGGCTGCCCTGGGTGCCCTGGTGGTGTGGACACGCTGGGAGGTAGCCAGGGTGCAGAAATGGGTCCCGACAGCTGGCCAGGTAGCAAAGCCAGGAGTCCCCCTAGCCCACCCCCTCCCCAATCCTGGACCTTTAAACCAAAGCTGAAGAAAGCTGTGGAGACAAACTTCCCGGTCAAACAGAAGGGGAAGGACCTAGGTGTCCTGCTCGTGGCTGGGGTTCAGTGGCATCAGGTTTGCAAATCTGAGTTATGGGACCGGGGTGGGCAAACCAGGGCTTGGTGGAGCTGTGAAAGAGCTGGGTGTGGGGCAAGCTCTGCTCCTCTTCTTCAGCCAGGAGCCAGAGACCCCGCTGGCGTCCCCAGAGCAGAGCAGCCCAAGGTTTTCACTCCTTCCTCTGTTTCCAGCTATTCCTGGTCCCCTCTTGTCACCTCCTCGGGCTGGGGACCAGGAGAGAGGTGCCAGCTGCGAGGGAGAGCGGAGAAGGGTTGGTGTCCATCACTCCCAGCAGTGGCTTTGCTTGGTCGCTCCGGGTCCTTTCTGAGGGACGCAGGGGGGGAGGGAATGGCTCCTTCCCCAGCCCAAACAGGCAGCAGAAGGCTGTGTTTGCAGAGAGGGGCCTCGTAGCGAGGGAAGGAGAGAAGAGAGGGAACGTGACCAACCCAGGTGGGTTTCCTTGCCGTTGCTTAACTCGAGCTTTTCGCCTCTAAAACCATCACAAGGTAACTCGTGGCACGTCAGCTCCGCATTTTCCACCTCCAAGTCCAAGCCTGATCCTTGGGGCAGTGTTGCTGCACCGGGGAGGGGGTGGACAGGGCGGGGGGGTTGGGGGGGGGTGTGAAGTTTTCCTTGCTCAGGCTTGTGGAAGCCGGCGTGTGGCAGGTAATCATTAACAGGGTCAACTGCTGTCACCCCAGCTCTGTTTAGCTGGGGCTGGACTTGCACGGCTTTGCCCAACCTGCATGCATGTGTGTCGCCTCCCCGATATGCATCTGCAATCTTCCCCACCCCCAAGGTGGGTTTCCATCCCACCAGAGGCCAGACAGACCTCCGGACTTCTGACACCCGCCTGCAAGGGACAAATGGGGGATGCTGAGGCCCTTCAGAGAGAAGGGAAGGGCTCTCTCCCCCCCGAAAGGTGGACTGCCCCTTTCCTAAACACCAACAGCGATGGCATTTGGGACCGCTTCTCTCCCTCGCCATAAATTTGACACCGGGGGCGGCTGGAAAACTCCCGTTGCCATGGTTACTGACAGCCCTCGCCCGTGCTGAGACGGGTGGGCCAAGCGCCAAGGTGCCGGGGGGGTCCCGGGCACCGAAGCGGAGCGGGGCCCCCTCCTCCCAGTCGCACGTCCCCACCTGGTCCCCGGGCAGGCAGAGGGGGGGGACACACACACAATTTGGTGTGCCTTACACCCCGGGTACAGACCCCCACTGTTAGCTCCGGGCAGGAGCTGGAAGGCTGAAGGCGATGAAAGGGAGGCGCAGGGTTGAGGGGGGGGGTGGTGGTGGTGGTGGTGGAAGGGACAAGCGCGGCCGGGGAAGGAGGCTGCTTCTCCAGGATGGGGAGGGGGCGGCTGGAGCCGCAGGCAGGCTGCCAAGCTGCCCTCAGGAATCCCAGTTTTGAGTCCAGCCCCCCATCACCCACCGCCTCCGTCCCCAGCGCGTCCGTCGGGACGGAGCGATTACCTCCCGTTTGCAAAGGGAACTCTGCAGGGGGAGACGGCCTTGGCCGCTGTCCTCCTCCTTAGGAGACAGGGGCCGGGAGCAGAAGAGTCCCTAATCCCTTCGCTTTTGTAATGGGAGAGCGGTCCTCCCGCCAGAGATAATCCCAGCCCTCGACGTTGCAACCCCAGCGCTGGAAGAGGGACCCCACCGTCCCTCTCCGGAGCTGGGAATGAACGGGAAAGGCCACCGAGCAGGCTCATCCCCTGCAGGGTGGCATGGCTGGGGACAGGTCACCACACAAAGGGCTGAGAGAAACGTTTTGAGGTCTGGAGGCTGGATGCTGCTGCCATACCCATCGATAGCCACGCGGCTACAAAGGACAGGGCAGGTGTGACTCTGGAGCTGCCACCTCCTGCCCCAGAGAGGAACCCATTGAGCAGGGCAGGAACAGCAGGTTGCCAGCTCCTGACCCACACTTCCAAGCTCTTCTGCATCCCTTGGGATGGCAGTGCCCTTTCTCCCTGGTCCACATTACGCCAAATATCAATGTATGCCACAGAGCCGGGGAGAAGGTCCCTCAGGACAACGTCACTGCATCCAGCAACTGTCCCAGAGGGATGCTGTGCAGGGAAGGAGGCAAGGACCTGGCCCAGCAGGGAAGTCTCCAGAGGACCCCCAGTTAGGATGGGGTCAGAAGCCTCGGGGTTCAGCCTGGAGGGGTGTCACTCATGCAGTGCCTGCCGCATCCTTCTTGTCCCAAAGTGAGGTTGTGCGAAACATTCCAGTTTCTCCGGTACATCATTCTCACAGATGCAGCCGGGGACAGGAACTAAAACATCCATCTCTTTATTTCAGTGGCGAGAAACAACAACATCCAAACGGTCGAAGTCAAAAAGCGACGGGAACACCAAGGCTCAGGCCAGACCCTCGGCCTGGCGGAGCCGGCACCCTCACAGAGTTACAAAAATACAGTCCTACAACAGCATCTAGGAAACACAGACCCAGGTATTGCACAGAACCCCTTGCCCTCCGCGGGCAGGGTGACCAACGCCCCCTCCGCCTTCGCCGAAATACAAGCCAGGCTTGGAATTGCACAGCAACTCAGCTCACGCACGCACGGAGGGGCCAGGCAGGAAGGGGGAACAGTGTGTCTCTCAACTACCTGTACAAAAAACTAGAAGGGAAGATGATACAAAACTGGGGAGGGAGGGGGGAAGCTGGGGCTGTAAACGCCTGCGGCATCCCGGCTTGGGGGGGTGGGTGGGGGGCAGAAGTTTGCACCTTTGAGAAGATGACAGTGCCTTGTGTGTCGGTGGCCAGCGAGCAGCGCTGGTAGGAACCCTGGGTGCTGCTGGAGCACCCCAGCTCTGAAGGTGTTGGGGACACTATTGTCATTGATGGCCAATACTGCCGCCGACCCCTGGCACTCCGCACTGCCCTGGTGCCTCTGCTCTCCGCCGCAGCGTCCTCCATCTTCCAAGGGAACTCTGCCCCCTGGCCAAAAAGCCTGCAAGGGTATTTTTGGTTCTCTGTGGTACCCTCATACCCCTTCTGCTTTCCTGTTGGTATTAGGGGAGATCCGGACAGTGCCACCCAGCACTACCCACCGGGGGCAGCTGGGTGTGAGTGCAGGTGGGACGGCACACAGCCCGGGGGGCAGCAGCATCCTCTCCTGGGAGCCAAGCTGCGAGCAGCTTTGCAACCCACCGCCCTCCTGAAGGGACCAAGCACGGTCTGCAAGGCCCACAGCCATCAGCTCTCCTCCTCTGCTGGCACCTCCTGGTCCCAGAGACCGCCGGTGCTGCAAAAGCCCTGCTGAAGGGCTGGCTTGATGCCTCTCTGCAGATGCTCAGCACCCACAAACACCCACAGGGGAGACGGGTGCCACCATGGTAGGTGGTAAGCGAAATGCCATCCCATCGCAGGCATAACTCGTGGCTGGGAGCCCTGGTGCTTCCTATGTATCCAGATCCCTCTTTCTGCTAAAGCTGGAGAGGGTGAGCTGGTGGCCTGCCCAGGGAGCTTGTGTCTGGGCTGGGCGAGCCCCCAAGTTTGCCCTGCAAAGACCTGCGCCCAGTTTTGGGGGGAAGGGGGGTGGGTGGTGGTGGCAGGAATCGGACTCAGAGGATGCGTGTTGACAGGAGCATGGGGGGGGGGGGGGGAGAATCCCTGAGAGCAGCACTGACCCCAGCACTGCCCCTCCGGCCCCGTGCAACGTCTAGCCTTGTGCGTGGGGCCGGGGGGAGAGCTGAAGCAGGGAGGGCAGCTGGATCCAAGTCAGCATTGGGGAAACGTTAACAGGCTCCACCACAGCCACTGCCCAGGCCAAGCACAGCTCTCCACCACGGCTACAGGCTGCGGCAGGCTCACAAAGAGATGCCCAGCAGACACTGCTCCACCTAGGCTTGCAGAGGGAAGGACGGTGGGAGAGCTTGGTAGCCTTCCTCCATGCTATCTCTGCCAGACTGCCAACTGGCTAAGCACTAAAGGCAACTGGGAGGGCAGCATCTGCCCTGCTTCCAGCCGCACCAGCCCCAGATGCACTGAGGAAAGGCTGGGTGCGCCAGGGACTTCCCTCCTGCCGCAGAAAGCCCCAGCAGGGCAACGAAGAGACCCCGGGCGGCCCCAAATCGACAGGAGGGAGGAGCAGGCAAGGGCAGTAAGTCATGGCGCTTCCCTCGAGGCAAATTCTGAGGCTCACGGGCTCTGCTGTCGGCCCGCACAGCCTGTGCCTCCCACGGCTGTGCCAGACAGGAGAGGAGGAACAGGGCATGAACCTAGCCAAGCAAGGAGGGGGAGCTGCCAGCAGGGAGAAGGGGCAAACAATGATATACCACGAGGATCATAGGTAGGAGCCTGCTTAGGTGGCACTGGCATCACTGCCGTGCACAAGGGTGACTGGGGACTTCAGCCTGGCCTTCCCCAACAGGGCTGTGGGATGGAGCCCATCCAGGGCAGGGAATGCGGTAGATGAGGGGCAAAGGAGGGGGACACACACACACACAAAGAGTCAGGCTTCAAGTCCCAAATACCCATTGTCCTCATAAACAAGAGTCCCAGCCCAGCCTGGGGCAGAGCTCTGCTGTCTCCATCTCCTCTGGGGACCAGGTTGACATCTAGGGAGGGCTGGGCCAGACTCACAGCTCCGCCACTTGCCATAGTCCTCTTCTCGTCCTGCCTGAGCTGGCTTGGGCTAAGGCACGCCGAGCACTACACAGCTGTCTCCTGGTCTTCTCGCTGGATCATCTGGTAGTGCTGTCGGTTCTCGAGGTAGGCAGCTAAGTCGGGGTCGTTCGCTTTCTCAGCCCGGTGCTTGGGGGTGTCTCCCTGGAGAGGGGAGGCAAAAGATGTCAGAGCGCCTAGCACTGCCTAAACGCTGCCTCGGCACCCAAAGGTGTCCCCGTTCCCTCTTCCAAAAAGGTGGCTACAGCTGGGTCCAGCAGAACCCACAACCGAGGCGGGCCATAGCCAAATGCCCATGTCCTCCCCACGGAGGGAAAGAGTGCTCCTTCACCAGCGCCCCGAGAGGAGACAAAGGTTGGTCCCCACGACCTGCTCTTCCCCGCTGGGGAGGTGGAGGCGGGGGCGGGGGGGAGAGGGTGAGGAATGAGGGGTATGCCTGGGGGAGTGCCCGGGAATACCAACCCCCCCCTTTCCCTCTGGCAGCCCGGCTAGCCCTCCGGCTCCCGGCGGAGGATCACATTTCACCAGCTTATTGCAGCCATCTGGACTGTGTCCACTAATGAACTCCCGCACTCCATAAAAAGCAAATCTGTTAACAGCTCCCAGCTCTGTCTCCTCTCCCCCCTTCCCTCTCCCTCCCACCCCCAACCCCCCCCCCCCCCCCCCCCCCCCCCCCCCCCCCCCCCCCCCCCCCCCCCCCCCCCCCCCCCCCCCCCCCCCCCCCCCCCCCCCCCCCCCATCTTGCTCCTCGCTCCTCCTCGCCAAGCGCTCTGCCGCCGCCATGGAAAACCGGACCTTGGAAGGGATGCTCGTCCCTTCTCCGGGTGCACAGCGGGGCACGGGGGGGCTGCCGGTGGGGTGCTGGGGTCTCCAGGGCGACCCGTGGTATATTTTTCAGCAGGAACAATGGTCGGACGTGGACAAAAGCCCATCCGCTGCGGGGAAGGGCAATGCACCAAGAAGCCCCCTCTTTTGTACAGGCACCCCAAGGCCCCGGCACACCCCGTGGTCCTGCACACGTGGAATCACAGAATATTCATTTGGGTTGGAAGGGACCTTTGAGATCATCGAGTCCCCCCCTCCCCGCACACACGCGGGCAGGGGTAGGGGGGGCTGCTCCGTGCTTCGCTGCCAGCTCTCCTCTAGGGAGGGGGGCGGTGGTGGGGGGGGTTGGCTTCTCCTTTGCAGCCCCTGAAGGCGAGCGCTCATTTAACGCAGCGGGGTGGGGGAAAGACCAGAGGAGGAATTGAGTTTCTTTCCCGTCTCCCCCTTGCAGAAGCCTCGCTGCCTGCCCGCAGCCTGAAACCGGAGCTGCCAGGGCCCCCCCTGCCCACCCCGAGCAGATAAGGCTGGGCCTCCCTTCCCCGGCTGCTGTGGGGTGTGGGACCAGCCCGCCCCGAACCCCTGCCACCGCTCTGATGCCCCCCAGAACTGCCCTCACCCCCTGCTCCTCCCCAATCACCACCTCACCTGGGCATCGCTGTCTCACCCTGGGCACTGTGCAATGCCCAAGCCTTGGCCAGGACCAAGGAGGAGCGATGGGGAGCCAGAGATTGTCTGTATCTGGGTTTTTTTAGTCTTGAGAAGGCTGAGGGGGGATCTGATCAATGCACACAAATACTTAAAGGGAGGGTGTCAGGAGGAACGGGGCCGGTCTTTTTTTCAGTGGTGCCCAGTGAGAGAACAAGAGGAAATGGGCACAAACTTGAACATAAGAAGTTCCACCTAAACGTGAGGAGGAACTTCTTCATTTTGAGGGTGGCAGAGCACTGGAAGAGGCTGCCCAGAGAGGTGGTGGGGTCTCCTTCTCTGGAGACATTCAAACCCTGCCTGGACACATTCCTGTGCAACCTGCTCTGGGTGGACCCGCTTTGGCAGGGGGGTTGGACTAGATGATCTCCAGAGGTCCCTTCCAACTCCATCTGATTCTACAACTCTATCTCCCTGGCAGCTGGCAAGGGGGCTGCACATCATCCGAGGCAGCCCCCAAGCTCCGCTGGCCCCAGCAAGTTTGCACCCCATGGCTGGGCTCCTGCCCTGCATCCCTGACCCACAAGACTGCACCTCCTTGGCTTGTTCCTACATCTCCTCCACTTACAGCCCATGGCTACAAGCCTCTGCCAGATGGACACAACCACGTCTCCCCTCTGCCGGGAACCTCCTGTACCAAAACACATCCTCAAGTCCCCCTCCTGCGACTCGTTTGCCGGGGCTGGCCCAACTCCTGGGCCACCACGGCATGTCTCGATTAACTCAGCACGTGAGGGAGAGGGCTACTTCTGCCTGCTCCTGCTCCCCACCGGCCAGCTTCACCCGCCAAGACGAGGTCCCCAGCACCCCCATCACGGCCGCCCGCGGGGGGAGAGCAGGGGGGGAGCCCTGCAGCTGGGAGGGAGCTCATAGTGAGACTGTCCTTGCTCTGACCCCGGAGGGCGGGCGAGGGGGAGATGGGGATGAGACATTCCAGCCCCTCACTTCTAATTTAATAAAACAACGGGGGGAGAAGCACCAGGAGGAGAGGGATTTAACCCCTCTGCAGCTGGGCTCCGCCGCTCGGCAAGCATGGGTGCTTCACTTCAGCCCTTCTCTGGCTGGCCAAGACCCCAACCTGCTGGCCACGCTCATGCCAGCCCCCTGGTGTGTTCCCCCCCCGAAGAAAGCCCCGCTGGCATCCCTCCTGCCATCACCTGCAGGTCCGTCTTCATGAGCGAAGCCCCGGCCTCCACGATGTAGTGGCAGATAGTGCGCTGGCGTAAGGCTGCAGCCTGGTGCAAGCTGGTTTCGCCGCTGGGGAGGAGAAAGCAGGACATGTGATATGTCCCCCCCACCCCCCAAAACAGGGACATGCAGCACGCGTGGGTGGCAGCAAGGGACAGCAACTGGGCTGCAGCAGAAGCTTGTGGTGGGCTGCACGCTTGTCCTCCTTGGCAGAGGAAGGTGGGGGGGGCTGCTTGGGGACAGTCAGTCCAAAGTGGAGCAGGAACCATGGCTGGTAATTTAGAGTGAGGGCAGCTGATAAGTGCCCGGACAACCGGTCACCTCGCAGAGGGTCTGGCCAACAGGTAAAGCAAGTCAGTCAGCAACTTACTTCTCCTCCTCGGTGGCATCGAGGATTTCTGAAGGGGCTGTGGAGAGAAAGTGCAGGGAGAGTGAGACCCGGCTGCGGGGCAGAGATGGACCCCCCTGCCCCCCAGTCACACTCTGCATCCTTCCATAGGGGCTGCTCTTTCCATGCTGCCTGCTCCAAAAGCTCAGGCCAGGAACGGCATCCGAGCCCAGGGAAGAAGAGTTGTTGTAGACTCGTTGCAGAAAAACATGAAAATAAAAATAAAGCAGCCTGTATTTCAGTGGGCACTGCCAAAAAACATCAACAGGTCAGCTGTCCTGAAGGCAGAAGCAGGACACCGAGAAACGTTTCCAAGAAACATGCTGGTCCCTGTGCCAGGATGCAGCAACAGCCCTGGGGGCACCCCAGTACTGGCAGAGACAGATGCCAGGTAAAGCCCATACGCCAGAAGGATGTAGCAAGGGATCCAAAGGGATCTAGAAGGGATCGAAACCCAGGATCACCCCCTCTGAGCTGAGGGTTGGGCTTTTCGGCTGCTGGACTCCTTTGCTAAGGGTGGCCCTCTGGCCCCAGCTCACCGTTCTCAATGATGTATTTGACGATGTCCTTGCTCCCTGATTTGACGGCATGGTGGAGGACGGTCTGGCCCGAGGAGTCTCGCACCATCAGGTCTCTTCCAGCCTGGTGCAGCTCTTGGAACTGCAGGATGGAGAGATATTGCTTGGGATGAGTTGCCTTTCCCAGCTCCAAGCCCCAAGCCCCAGCATCACGTCCCTGGGGTGCCCGGCAGGTTGTGTGGATATTCAGGACCTGGCGGGGAGCTTTGTCCAGCTCAGCCACGCCACCAAGTCCCTTCCCTCCGTGTGCCCCAGGGGAGGAACAAGGTTTCTTGCCAGAAGCCTGCCTGGTTTCCAGCCACTGGTTCTGGAGGAAGGTGCTCAGCAGGAGCTGCTCCAGAGCAATAATGGAGCACGGCTGGCAGAGCTTCCCATAGCCCCAGGGGAATGCCAGAGAAGATTTCCCCAGATGCTTCTGGAAAAGCCCAGAGCCAACCCTGAGCTGCACATCCCAGCAGGCAGCGGCAGCGCCTACCTTGCTGAAGTTGCCACTCTTGGCAGCTTCTATCAGAGGGTCATCTGAAAAGAAGGGAGATGGGTCAGGGTCAGAAAAGCCAAGCTGTAATGCCATTTATCTGACCGGGGAGCCAAGGGTTGGGCACCTGAGGCTCAGCAGCCAGCTGGAGCTCCTCCAGGTGCTAACCCCTTGGTCAGACTGGTTTTACACGGCTCCCCCAACCTTCAGGCATGTAAGGGACAAGCCACAGGAAGGAGGAAGACCCCACGTAGCTGGTGGCGCGGCCAGACCTCAGCCCCAGGGAGGTGCACATGCAGGGGGAGCAGTCTCTGCCCATGGGCAGGTTGACTTGGGATGGAAGCAGGGAGCAGATCTCCTGGGTGTCAGCCAGCGGCCGAGACGCCTCTCACCCATGACTCACTCACACTTCCAGGCACTGGGCTCCCCTCAAGCTTCAGGAAACTCTTTCCATTTGCTCAGCTCGGTGAGGCCCCTGACCTTGCTTGTGCTCCCACCTCCTGGGCTCTCAGTCAGCCGCCAGAGACAGCCCCTCAAACCCAGCCCACAACATTTGGCTCCGCAGGTGGGGGATTAACCCCTCGGCCCACACCATTTCCCGCACGGCGGAGTCAGGAAGGCGCCCGGTCGGCCCACTCCACAAATCACTGTCAGCTCTCTCCTGCCCACCTCTGGGGTTCCGCTCTCCCACCCAGCACACAGACAGCAGGGACCCTGCCTGCACGTCAAGGGAAAGGACAGGCCAAAAAAACCCACCATGGCAGGGTCCCAAAAGAGTGTGTGTGACCTGCAAAGAGGTGCAGCAGGGGTGGGACAGGACTCACCTTTCTGTTGGAGGCAGCGTTCAGGCTCAGCGCTGGAAGGGAGGAAGAAAAGGCATAACTAACCCTGCCAGTCCTGGCAGCAGATCGCCCAAAAGGGCACGCAGCGGGTGGAGGGAGAGCTGTGGAGAAGCCAGCAGGCAGGAGGAGAGGAAGGCCAAGGGACTTTTGTGCTCTTTGGCCATGCCATCTGCTACTTCTCTGACCTGGGTTCTTCCCCATCCCCACTCCCATTTCTACTGCTCCCAGTTCCACTGCTCACCCATACCTGAGGCTGACCTCATTTGGACCAAAAGAGACCCATGCCCTTCACCCTGTGGGCCAGGCACTGGAGCTTGACTCCATGGCTGAGCCACCTGGTGATGCCCCACTGCTTCCAGCAGTGCTGGCAGAAGAGCAGGGAAGACAGGATGGCATCTCACCTCCTGATCTAACTCAGCACTGAATTCCTGCTCACTTCCAGGGAGCCTCCCTATAATCTGGGCCAGGGATCAATAGTGAAGCCAACCCTGGCTCTCCCACCACTGTCATCCTTCCTGAGGTCCAGCATCTCCATTCCAGACTCACCTGGGGGCAGGAGAGGAGGGTGGAGAGGAGGAAGAGGAAGGGAATGCAAAATGGTCCCCAGTGGGTGTGGCAGATGAGTCAACGAGGTCAGGCATGGCAGGAGAAGTGCCCACAGTCTGGGTGATCACCAGCTCTGGGTCCAGCACATACAGCTCATCCTGAGATATCTCTGTCACATAGTTGAGGTGCTCCTGAAAGACACAAGCCACCCCTCCTCAGAAGCAAGACCTACTTCTGTATAGCTTCACCCCCTCACATCCCATGCCCTGTAGCCCACTCACTTGCTCCTCAGCAGAGCGATGGTGGCTCAAAGAGCCCTGGGACCCATACCTGGGAAGCCTCTGGGTCTCCTCGTCCTTTTCAGGCTTCCCATCTCCTGCTAACTCAGCAGATGACCCATACATCTCATCTCCACATCCCCCTCATTAAGACAACCCCCGTCGGTGGGTGCCCAGCCAGCCTTGCTACGTTGCTATTCCTTACCTTTTTTGCTGTAGGGTCGTGTGAGCAGCTACCAACCCAAGTCTCTGTGCTTCCACCCAATTCCCTTTCTGCAGCAACCTGGAGGTGCTGGGGCTGGTCCTGGGCCAGGCCTGTCACACCACCCCTCAGGGGATGCCACAGGGCAGGGCAGAGGTGCAAGACCTGCACGTCCCCAGGGCTAACGTAAACGCAGGACACCCAAGCATCCTCCCAGTAGATGTTGGGGGGGGACAACACTCACCTGTGCACGGTCTATCCTGTAGAACCGATCAGCCGTGGTTGCTGTTAAGACAGGGACAGAGAGAAACAGGGTAATTCTTGGCGTGAGACAAGGGAGATGGCCACTTTCCACCGCTGAGTGATAGAGAACTCTCCAGCCACTTCGTGGCTTGCACAGAGGGCACAGCAAAGCGAACAGCACCCCCTCACCAGGAGCAGCCCCCCCTTCCCTTTGGGACCCGGCTGTTCTCTTTACCCTAGAGGCAGACCGTTGGGCCTGCAGACCACCATGCTCCTGTGCAACATGCCTTTGCTTGCCATCTCCTCCTCAATGGCTCCTGACAGGGAAGGCAAGAACACAGCTAGCCGACGCCGTGGCCTTGCTGGGGGATTTTGAGTGCTCCAGTCTTGCAATGTAGGATTTGACTGGGCAGATGAGACTCAGGGCCGTGCAGCGTGTGTCTCAGCACTCACTTACACCAGGTGAGGAACTGTCCCGATTTAACATGATGCACCTCGTTGCAGAGCACTAAGAAATGGGGACACTAAGCTGGGAGAAGAGGGAGTTCAGCTTCCCGCTGACTTGACTGTAATGTCCCACAGACCACCACAAGGCCATGTCAGAGCTTGTGACTGCCAGGTACAACAAAGGATGCCACCACTGGTGATAGATCCAAGCATCCTGTCTCCTAGGACGGCAGGAGAGCTTCAAACCAGCTGCCAGCGTGTTGCTGCCTGCCCGAGTGCATCCCTCTGCTCATCTGCTTCCTTAAAGAGGAGCTCCTTCAACACCAATGGAGCAAGAGGCTCTGCTGGAGCCAGACCCACACAGCCACCACCCCTCGGGGGAGCAGGGAGGGGCTGGGGACTTATGGATGGCATCTACCAAGGGAGAGCAGGACAGGTAAGAGCACAGTGCCAGGACAACTGGGTCCTCATGCAGGGTGTCCTGCAAGGCTGGTGCCTGCCCAGGTGAGGTTGCTGCGAGTGGGACCCTTGAGGACCTGGGGAATTCTCTCTGCAAACAGAACAGGGAGAGGCCGGAGCAGATGAGAGGGGTGACAGAGACCCGTTTATCCTGTCCTGGCTGGAGATTTACAGCCAGGGAGCTGCTGCTGAAGACCTGTAATTCGTTCACTTGGATGAGCCTGCTCTGTCTTGAACGAGTCTCTGGCCTCTGCCCTGACACGTTTTCCTGAGCCCAGGACCTGCTGCTGGGAGACTGGGAGGAGGAAGGAAAGCGGTCCTGATAGTGACACCTGGGAGCAGCAGCGCCAGCAGCCCCACACGCAGGGCTGGAGGCCCGAAGGGAGAAGCTGCATCCCTTCTGCCTAGCACGAGGTTTCCCAAGCCCACTTTTAACCCCACGGTTGTGCCCTGCTACTAGGAAGTCAGGGAGATGAAGTGCCACCAGCAGTCATTTCTCTTGGCCAGCTTCCGGACAGAAGGAGAGCTCTGGAGCCCCCTTGGTCAGTGAAGGCAAAGGGAGAGGAGAAAGCTATTTTCAGGCAGGGGAGAAGAATCAGCTGGAGTCCAGCGGGGAGCCTGCTGCCATGCCACTGCGATACTGATGGTGAGCCTTGCTGCCGGTGTGCTGGAGCAGGAGGGCCCCCTGCCTGCATGACACAGGAGAGCAACCCCAGCAGTCCCACCGTGATGGGACACATGTTTCCAAGCCCCCTTCAGCTCTGGGGGCAAGAGACCAGCAGACAACCCTGGCTCCACTCAGGGTCAGCAGCCAGAGGCACAGCCTGGGGCAAAGTACTGCTGCACTTGGCCACAAAGACCCCAACATCCGTGAGTCTCAAGTCCCACGTGGGTCTCACTGGCTTGTCACTAAGGGTCTGTCACCTCCCCTCCCCTAATTCAGACACAGCCAGTACTCCCAGGGGAAGATAATACTCACAGTCTAGGAAGCACCACTTGGGCGACAGCTTCTGGGATGACAGCATCTTTGGTTTGGCTCCATCTCCCTCCTGTATAAAACAAAGCAGAGGATAAAGTCGTGTCTCTTGTCCTCCTCATCTCTTCCCAGAGCGTCCCTTGTGCTTTGGGAGGTCCCTGCAGACATGGAGGACCACAGGCGCTTCAATGGAAAAGGGAACTTGAACACGGGCACAGCACACAGCAACGGGGAGCAGCATGGGGCAGACTGGAGCTCACTGGAGAGAGATGCCACAAGATGAGCCTACAAGACCGGCATGGTGGACATGACAGATGACCCCGGGAGGATGGAGCGAGGCCATACACACCTGAAAGAGCAGGCGCTCTAAAGCAGAGGGCTGTGGAGGGAAGTCCTGCAGAAAGGCAAGGTTAGCCATTACAGCTTTTGTCTGGCTGGCCCCCCAGCCCCTCTCTCATCCCACAGGGGTTTGCTTAATGTGCTGTCATATCTGGCTTTACACACTGCCTGGCCAAGGTGCCTGGTCCCTGCCCTGCTTTGAGGCCAGGGCACAGTGGCTGCCCAAGGAAAGAGAAGAGGTAAACCATGAGGTGACCAAGGAACACCAGCCTGAATGCACAGCTTTAGAAGTGCAGGAGGTTGCAGAAGCATCAGTCTACCAGGTTGATGCTGTAGGAAAGTGTTACCCTCTGAGCCTGGGAGCTGCTAGCCACGTGCCTGTCTGCGTGTCCTCTTCAGTGTCTGGTGACAAGGTGGGCAGAGGACAGGCATGCAGAGCAGGCAGAGCAAGGGGCAGATGCCAGTGTGCCAGCCTGGGCAAGCAGGTCTGCAACTCAACCCTGCAGGACACTACGCACACCCTGGGTGGGATTCCTTCAAGCACAAGAGCCACCTAACTGGGCACTGAGCAAGGTCTCTTCAGTCTTCTGGGAGATAATCAAACTAGGCAGCGTGGCACCAGCAGGCACACTGTGGGCTCAAAAGGCACTGCTCACCAGGAACAAGGCTTACACAGCCCATGTCCGGGTCGTGGACACAGGCCAGCACATTGGCAGGAGCACAAAAGCTGGCACTTTTGAGAAGTTTTGGAGGGGGGACAATCATAGAATCATAGAATTGCCCAGGCCGGAAGGGACCTCCAAAGGTCATCTAGTCCGACCTCCCCGCAGTCAGCAGGGACACCCCCAACTGGACCAGGTTGCCCAGGGCCTCATCGAGCCTCACCTTGAATATCTCCAGGGAAGGGGCTTCAACCACCTCCCTGGGCAACCTGTTCCAGTGCTCCACCACCCTCACAGTAAAGAACCCTCTCCTAATCTCCAGCCTAAATGGAGACAATCTTAATCCAGGCACCTGGTGGGAGCAGAGCTGTGCCAGGAAACATGGAGCCCACAGAGGGCTGAAGGAACACAGCACAGCAAACAAAGGGAGAGAGGAAAGGCCTCCCCAAACATCTAGGGGGTGATAGGCCCCCATAGCATAGTGTGCTGGCTTTTTCCACCTGCCCCATAATTTTTCTGAGCCACTGACACTTTGGGCTTACACAGCAAGCAATGCTGAGAAAGAACCTGACAGAGAACATGGAGCAACAGGCTTGGGATCCTGCCTCCACCATGTGGTGAAGGCAAACCATGACTTGCTACCAGAAGCAAGAGCATGTGTGTTGGTGCATGCGGGTCAAGGAGGCTTAGAAATCCCTGCCTTGAACCCCTCCACCCTCGGCATCCAGCCATGACCGCTTCCCACGCAGTCTCACCTCTTGCAGCCTCTCAATTTGGGTCCGGCACAACTCCAAGTCGCTGTCTCCTGGAACCACGATGATCCCCAGGGGCACAGCTGCACGACAGGGCACAGACACAACTCAGGGAGCAGCCCCTGTCTCATCCCCAACACCTCACACAGCTGAGCTGAGGCTCGGGGACCGCAGCTCCCACCCCCTGGTCACTCAGCTGGGTCACTCACAGGCTTCCTTGAGCTTCTCCTTGTCGTAGTGCAGCGCCTCGTAGTCGCGCATGCTGATTCGGCTCACCCGGATCCGCAGCCGCTCAGGTACTGGCTGCTGGCTGGGTGCAGGGGAGAAGGAAAAGGGAAGGGATCAGAAAGAGACAGTCTGTGGTCTCCTTATCCCACTCACCCCTCCAAAAGAGACAAGAGCATAGACTTGTGCACGGATTGGGTTGGGGAGCTTGCCACCAGCCGCTTCTCCAGCGTCAGGGTCTGGCCATACTTCTGTGACCTGACCCCTTCCCAGGCCCTCCTTGAGAGAGGATGGAAACGCCTCTGGGAGTGATGGATCAGTCCCATATCCCTGCCCCTTCCATCCCATTCTGCTTTGGAGAGGAGGTTGGCCGATTGATTTGAGGAACCTACTCATTGAGCAGAGGCATGGAGTTGCGCCGCTTGGTCTTCTGAACCATGTTGGCTTGGTTGCGCAGGGAGATGTGGATGCAGGAAGCTGCCAGCTTGCAGGGTTCTCCATCCACCTGCATGGGGATGGCCTTGGACGTGGTGAGAACCACCTGCCGGCACTGGCACAGCCGCTCCCCGTGGCCACCGACCTGCAAGGCAGCCTGTGAAAGTGTCCAGAGTGAGAACAGGGCATGGACTGAGGGGTGGATGGGGGGAGCACATATTGTCAGCCAGATGTTCCACGTGAACCAAGTTCTGAGGGTCTCAGGCCTGATTTCAGCGGGAAGGGATTCACAAAGACCAGGGCTTGACAGCACCTCGCCTAAATCTCAGAGAGCAGCCACTGTCACACAGGCCAACACCACAAGTCCGCAGGAGAGAAGCTGGGGGGTCAACGGGACCAGTCACTCCCCTGGTTGTTAGCTACAACCGGCAAGAGCACCAACTCACCAGGGATGTCATGGTGAAGCCGATAACTTCAATGCAGCCATCGTCATGGCGCTGCGGCTCAAAGTCATGGTGCTCCCCAGGATTGCCCCAGGGCATGGTGCCTGCACAGTACCTGTGAAGGGATGGTGAGCAATGAAGGGACAGGCCCCCACATCTCAAACCCATGCCCATCTGTGGCATGGGGGTGAGGAGCCCATCACATGAGGGCAAGGTTCTGGGGTTGCTCACCTGGGGATGTTCAGGAAGACCAGGCACTGAGGCTTCAGGTCCTGGATCTTGGGGGTCAGGTCTGTCCCATCGCACTGGAGACAATACAGGGGCATTCTGGCTGCTGTAAGGGGGGATCTGGCCCACTGTACCCACTTGGGAAGAAATGGCCTCCCCCTCTGCTCCCCATGGCAACCGTCCTCCAAACCAGGGGAAGCTGATGACCCCACGAACACGTCCTCTCTCTCCCCTACCCCGAGACATTTAGTGTGCCCAGGGACCGCTCCTCACACCTCCACAGCTCACCCCCCTCCCTGGCCCAGAGCACCCCTGCACACTCACAACCAACTTGACGTGCTTTGCCAAATCTTTGGAGCTCCCAGTGAGGAAGTCGGAGAAAGCCGTCTGCCAAGGCAAGAGACAGCGTTAGTGCCCAGATGTTCACCAAAACGAGCAGCCAGGTAGCCTGCCACCAACCTCCAGACCTCAGCTGCTGAGAGGAGCAAATCCCTTCCTTGTCCACTGGCAGAAGCCCTCTTCTCTCCCCCCTCCCAAAACAACCCAATCCATTCCTCTGGCCATTTTGCCTACCAAAAGCCTTGGGGCACCTCACAGCTTCAGTAACACCCCCCAGTATTCCCTTGCTTTAGGGAAGAGCTGGCAACGTGGGTCTCCTCCAGTGAGAGACTCGAGTCACAACAGATAAATTCAAGCTGTAATGAAGCACCATTAAACAGAGCTGGTGTGACCCCATCTAGAGATACCAGGAGAGACAGCTTGGCCTCTCTTACACACACCCCAGGGTCCCCTTGGGGTTTAACTGTACAGAGAGGAGGGGAGACCCAAACAGGAGAGATGTGAAATGGTACAGAGCAGCACTTGGCCTTTAGTACCGCTCAAATACCAGTCACCCAGCCACCTGGGTAGGGAGGTATATTGAGGATGAGGGGATGGACAAAGACAACACTGAGACACAAAGCTCTAGAAGTGAGATACAGGAGGGTGGCATAATTATCCAGGGAGCTGTAACTGGCCCAAGGTATAAAATAATAGACTATAAGTAGCGTGGGGGCTCTATGGAAAGGCTTCCCATTCCTCTGCAGGGGGGACAGCCTGCCTCCCCACAGCTCCGGGGAGGTCCTGCCTGGGTGACTGTCCGTGAGCTGGAGAACAAGAACAATAGTGGCAGAAGATCAAGACAGTAATTGTACCGCAGGCCAGAGAGCAAGCTGTACCGCCAGCTGCACTCGCAGCCAAAGAGGAGCTGTGACTCCCAGGGCTGCAGCCTTTCTCCAGCGCCTCTCCAGCTTCGGGGAGGGTTCAGCTTGGGTGCACCCAAAGGCCCATGTAACTCGGATGAGTGAGCTGAGGGTGCGGATAGGAGCTGTGTCTGTTCTCCAGCTAACGCTAAGGCTGCTATGAAGGCATGTTCCAGATACCCTCCACGCACTCACCCCAGCATAGAACATTTTATTCCGAAACCGGCTGTTGAACTTCTCTGGGTTGGCCTCTAGGGAAAGGGAGAAAAAAGTCCAGGTCATTGGCCTGCGCATGGAAATACTTCACTTGCCAGCTCTCCCCAGACGCGGCCCTCCAGCCAGCCTTGGCCAGGAGGCAGCCCCCAGCTCTCTTCCCATGCAGGCACCCCTGGGGCAACCCTCTCGCTCACTTTCCCAAGGAAAGTTTTAAAGGCCCACCTCTGGGACACCCCCTAACCACAGACCCTGCCCCAGCCCCCCTGCCCAGCCCCCATACCTCGGGATTCATGGAACTCCAACGTCACCCGCGCATCAAAGCCAAGGCTGAAATAGTTATTAAAGACATCCAAGGGGAGCTGAAATGGAGGGAGGAATAAAGATGAGGCTGCTAGCGTGTGGCCACCGCAAAGACGAGGTCAGGCTATAGCAGAGCCATGCACCGTGCTCATAATGTTGAGGGCACACACACCGTGCCTTCCCCCCAGGAAAGCACAGAGGCCACCAGCGTGAGATGATGGATTGGCCCCTGGCTCCTAGGGGTACACCACATGGCCCAAGGGGACATGCTCTGCTCTTCAAGATACCTTCAATCACCCATGTTTCTGGCTACAGAAACAGTCTCAGAGGGGACTGGGATTAGACCTGTTGCAAGCTATGGTTAAAAACGTCTGGTGGACACTTAGTTCTGATCTCTCCATGCCTCGCCATGAGTACCATGGGTCAGAGTCACGAGGAGATGAGTGGAATTGGAGCAGGGAAACGCCAGCACAACACCATAACCTCATGTGCTGGGGCTGCCTGAGCCAGTGGAAGGAGAAAGCAGACCCCCAGTGCAGCAAACAAACACAGAGAGGAGGTATCCCACCTTCTCGGTGGCTGCCTCATCCTTTTCCTCAGGGTTTGCATCAGGGTTTGGCTCCACATGTAGGTTCCAGCGATCAAGCTGCACAATGTTCCCATCTTCCACGTGCGACAGGATCTTGGACAGAGGCTCATCTGTGTAACCCTGGTGAAGAGCAGGACTTCATGAGACTCCTACCTGCCTCCCGCAGAGATGCCTTCTTCTTTGGAATGACATCCCAGAGCAGAGGATGTGGGCAAGATTGATTCTACTTGCATGTGCAACAAGGCGGGACTTTAAATTCAAAACAGTATCTCTTCCTTCTAAAAATCTCCCCAAATTTGAAATGATTGCTTTGTTAATGTTTTAATATTATAATAACCTAAATCAGAATAATTTGTATGCCAGAAGAACAGTGAAATCCAAGTGGGCACTTATTTGTTGGTCTGTATTTATGAAAAGTCAAAGCACCCAGCTGCTGCCAATCCCCATCCGTGTGTCAAACCACAGAGCGGGCTCTTGTGCCCATCACTTACCCCACCCCAGTTCAGCGTCCTGGCCAAGTCATTCCCTGTCCCCAAAGGTAGGATGGCCACGGGAGGAGGTGGGTTGAGGCGCAACTGGTCCAGAATGGAGAGTATCCAGCCCACCTGTTCAAGCAAGAGAGGGCAAAGAAACAGTTGGTTCTTTCAGGGACCGGCAGGCAGGTGGAGGTGACTCAGAGCACTAGTGATGGCAGAGGGGGAGAGACGAGGTCCCCTTAGCCACCACCGAAGCTAGTCACAGTCTTTAATGCTCCACATGGGTGCTCCACATGGGTGCTGCAGGAGATACCAGTCACCCCAATGAGGACGCTGGCCCCCAAAAGGGCTACAAATCCAGACACGCCACAGACACGCCATGCCCAGTGCATGCAGGGACCCACAGTACCCAGTGCCACCAGCTGGACCAGTGACACAGCGTGCACGTTTTGCTCCTGTTCTGTATCACAGTGAAGGGGGCTGCTGCTGGCACTGGAAAGGCCTGGGCTGAAGGGGCCGGGGGACTCACCGTGCCGTCTCCCCCGCACGCCAGGATCCGGAGGTTGTGGACCTTGCGGTACAGCTCCAGCCTGCAGGGAAGAGGCAGGGTGAGGAGGGGAGGGAAGAGGCACCGAAGGTGTTAGGCAGCAGCTGCAGGGCTGCCTGCCCTGGCAGAGCCCTTGGCATTCACAAAGCCACCTGCGTGTCCCCCCTCCCCTTTGCCAGTTCACAGCAGTGGGCGAAACCACAGTAACTTTGGCTTCACCGGCTCTCGTGGATGAAGAGCAGGGTGTCCACAGTCCACGTACACGTAGACAAGACTCACGTGATATTAATTGAACATAACGAACTAGGTCTGGGAACCTCACCCCACAGCCGGTCTCTTCACCGCTAGCCTTAAGATGAGACCAGCCCTCTGGCAGGAAACACTGGCTGACCACAAGGTATCCTAGAGAGGCCTCCAACTCATTGGAGCTGTCTTTGCACAAGGGAGCTATGGGGCGTCAGGCCTCTGCCAGCCGTGGGAAGAGCTCTGGTGAGGGCTCTCTGGGGCACAGATGGGAGAGAGAAGGGTGCTGCCCCCATCAGTACTCACGCCTCCTTGGGTCCACCCTGGCTGAGGTCGAAAACTTGCCGTGGGTTGAGATACCACATGAAGGATTGGATGATCTTGGCTCCCTGTGAGGACAAGAAAGACTTCAGCAGGGAGCAGGGAGTTCCCAGTGGACAGAGGATCAGAAGACCTGGTCTCGAGGACAGGCCAGGACAATGGCATTCTGGGGCACTCAGGCAAAGCCTGGCCTAGGTAGGAGTTGACGAGCAGCAAACTGCCCTCACAGAGGTTGCCTTGCCTCTTCTGCAGCTGAGACTTTACCAAAACTATACTGAGTCCTCAGCAGCCAAAAGACAATACCCCCAGAGAGCTGCCTTCTCAGGGAGATGTAGGACAAGGCGATACCTGATTCCCACCGCTCTTGGGATTCACAAACACCAGCAAGGGCTTCATGAGAGGAGCTGGCATGGGCTTGATGACAAAGGGTTTCCACCTCCCTTCCTGCAAGAGACACCGCAGGTCCTTCAGCACACCCGGGGAAATGCAAACTCTCACCTCCTGCTGAGTCCTAACATCACACATGGTCAAGAGTGGGAGGAAGAGAACATCCCAGCCACTCTGTAAGCCTTATAGCTTGGATTTGCCCTGCCTGCAGGCACCCTCTCTCCCTCCCTCCACCTCACCCTCCTTCATCTCAGCACACACCCCACAAAGCCCCCTTGTTTCCCAGACCTGTTCCTCACTGCCCAGTCCCTCCGTCCTTCCAAGACAAGGTCGTCCCCCGTCCCCTTATCTCTTACCTCGGCCCCCTTTTTGCTGGATTTCCTCTTGAATGACGTCCTCTTCTTCTTCTTACTAGATTTCAGTGGATTCTAGAGAGAAAAGAAACAAACACAAAAACTCGGTGAGGAGCTGCTGGGCAAACAGGAGTTGTGACAGAGCCACAAGAGCTGAGGTGAGTTACCTGGGGCCGTCGGACCCGCAGAATCCAGGTGGGAGGAACGACGACAGCAGCGTGAGCCCCCAGCGAGCAGGGCTCTTCGATGTGTTGCAGCATGAAACAAGACACTTTGCTGTGATACTGGGGAAGGAGAAGAGGAGAGAAAACTGAGCTGTTCGGTTTGCTGGGGACAGCTGCCTTCTCCTCCCAGCTCCCCCACGCCAGTGCAAGGAATGCTGGAGGAAACCATGCAGGAATTTTGCAGGGAAGGCAATGAGAAAGTTTCTCGTAGGAGCTCCCAGCTATCAGAGTACAGCCTCTCCCAGTACAAGAAGCTGAGAGGGGCAGGCTGCAGAGAAGCAGCTTGGGGAGAAAGCATTAGATGCAGAGCAGGCTGGTAAGACGTTCGTTCAAAGGGGGCTGTGCTCACCGCTTGCTTGCACCAGGAACAGCTGATGGCTACAATCTCTTTACTGTGGAAGGCAAACTTCTGCTGGAAACCCTGTGAAGGGAAGGATAAGAGGCTTACGGAATTCCCTCGCAGTTTTCGACCATCCAACAGGACTTTTCTACCACCAGGACAGATGTTACAAAGAGTGTGCCTGCAGCTGGAGCCCTCCAGATCCTTGCCAGATAGACTCATCCACCACTATGGCACCAGAGAGGCTGCTGTGCTCTGCAGGGATGTTCCTATTGCCCAAGGAAAGCATGTCAGGAAGACAGTTCCTTCCAGGATTGATTGGACCCAAGGGAAGAACAACTCTATGTGGGAAGAGCTTATGCAGTGCTTCCCTGTGCAAAACAGGGCACGTGTCTTGGTGTTGCTGTAGGCTGCTGCTGCTGCCAAACAGGAATAGTAGGGTGTTGCTGGTCCCCAGCCCTGTTCTTGTCTCTGGGTTGACCTTAGCTTTCCTTCAGGCTGGCAAAAAACCAAGACACCTTCTCACCTTGCCACACTGCCGGCATTTCCCTTCCTGCCGTCTCCGGTGTACCCAGTGGTGTCGGACAACGATGGGCTAAAGTGAAAAGAAAAAGAAACAAGAAGGGAGTGAAAGGCCCAGTGTGTGAGGGAACGCAGGAACGGGCAGAGGAACGGACCCAGGCCTGCTCTTGCAGCAAGCCCACGGCTCACACGCACCCGCGCCAACCCTCTGGGAGAAGGCAAAGCCAAAGCATCAGGGGGCAAGAGGCCAAATTAAGGTGCTCAGAGAAGAAGGAATCAAAATCAGAAAAAAAAAAAAGGAAGAAGAGGAGGGAAACTATAGGTTGAGAATCACTCAAAGCAAACCCAGCTGAGAGTGGGCAAGCAGTAGTGAGGAGTGCTGCTTTTGCCATAAATCACATCTCCATCCCTTAATATCTCTGCTCAGATGCCCCCAGCGCCGGGTGAAAAACATGCCGGTGGAAGGTATGAAAATCCCCAGTTTGCGCCCAGAGCAAGAAGATGGAAATGCTTGCAGCTAAGCAGAGAACTGGCTATCTCCACATTCCTCGAGGAGAGCAGCAGCCCCGTAGACCCCCCACATCCAGTTCCCCCTGCTCTTCACCCCACAGCCCTGGAGGGGAGCAAGGCTGCTCGCAGGCACCTTCTCCCTGCCTGTGGGCCCACGGTAGGTGAGGGCTGGGACTTGCAGGAGCGATTGTGAGGGGGTTAGAAGTTTTGCAACGAAGTACCACATTTCCTAAATCCCACCCTCCTCTTCCAGCCCTGGATTGGGAATGGCATTGCAGCAAACAGGGAAGAGGGAGCACGAGTTCACAGCCCAGCACGGTAGGGCTCTTGGCAGCTTATTGGATCACGATGATGATAGAGGCAGAAACTGGCAGGAGATTTGGGTCAGCTGCAGCGTTGCTTGCTCTGAGTGCAGCACAGGGGAGAGGATGAAGAGTCCTGTTGGCTTTAGTAGACATTAATCCAGTGGAAGCAGAAGGGGGGCTATGCCCTGAGCTCAACTCCGGGTCCCACCAGGCACACGTAGGGAAACGACTGACCCTGAAGGGTCCCTGGCAGCACAAAAGCCAGAGGAGCACCCTTCTAGGGAAAAAGGCAGGAAGAACCCTTGGAGGAACTGAGGAGTATCAGAAAGGCAGGATGGAGAGGCAGGGTTTGTGAGTAAAAGGAGAAAAGGAAAAGTGAGTAAAAGGAGAAAAACTAGGAAAGGGGAGGGAAAGACAATTTGTAGAGGCTGGAGAGGAGGAAAACAGTGTGAGCAGAGGCTGAGAGGGACTGGCAGAAGTTGTCAGCAGAGCCCAAAGAGTAAGTGAAGGACAAATAAAGGAGGGCCGCATGGCGGGAGAGGCAAAGGGAGAAAGAAAGGTTCAAAGCGATGTTGAAAGCTTCACCTTACCAGGTGACACTGGCATTTCTGAGCAGGCAGCCCTGCATTTGAGTACCCTCCCCCTACTGCGTCTGCTGTGCCATTATCACAAACACGGTGGCCCATGACTGAGCCATCCACCCCATACTCCAGAGCACCACGTGGGCTACGCTGGCTCCACAGGCTGGAGGGCGAAGCATGAAAGCCGACACGTGGCTTCCACCAGTGCAGCTGAGCAGAAAGGTCCCAGGCTACTGCTTACACCCAGGACATTAAAACGTAGACTGAAGGGGGTCTGACAGCACCACTGTAGGCTTCTTCCATTGCTACTTGAAGTACTTGGGGCACCCAGGTCAGGGCTGAGCGATAAAGCCAGAAGTGAGCCCGTACTCTCCCCTCCCAAATTGTGGGAGACTCGAGGAGCTGCTGTTTGCCACAGCTTCCTCTCTTTGCTTGGAGACCAGCATAAGAAAGGGGAAAAACCTCTCCCAGGCAACAAGTGTTTGCCGGTTCCCTCCATGGAGATGCAGGAGCTTTAGAACACGCAAACCGGCACATGCAGAGTTCTCACACCTGGTCTGCGCTGCTGCCTTGCAAAGAAACATCCCTTTTACTGCGCCACCCTCTTTGAGCCAAGGGGGAGCACGATGCCTGCGCTCTGAAGGGCAATGGGCTGGCAGCATCTGACACCTTTGCCACCAAACTGGGGAGATGAAGGGAGGGGCAAACGTGGGCAGTGTCTGAGGAACATCTCCTACCTCCCGTACGTTCCGGGATCCCGACTCCCTGAAGGAAGGTTTGCAGCGGAAATTTATCTGTGGATTGAACACATGAGAGGAATCAGTAAAACCATCACACCCGAAGGAAACCGGGAGGTTTCTTTCGCTACAGCAGGCCCAGAGCCTGGTTGGTGCTTGCTGCAACCCTCCCCTCCTTCCCCATATCTCTCTCACTGAACAAAATGGACCTGGGATCCCAATCATAGATGCCCTTTTTGGTATCGCCTCCTCAGATGACCCTTCTTTGCAATGACACATTGCAGTTCCCAATCTTTTTTTCACTCCCCAAGAGGAAGGGCTGGCCAGGAAAAGGCTGTTACAGCTTTGCAAGCCACGTAGAAGGCTTAACAGACCCCACTCACCTTCTCCAGCTGTTCGATGCAGGGGGTATGCACTACGATCTTGCAGGCTGCACACTTACGCCTAGAGAGGGGTTTTTGCTGGAGGAAGAGAAAAGGGGAGGAAAAACACGTATATGAATAGCAGCGTTCAGAATCCGGCAGGCTCAGCCCCCCCCTCACACTTCCTTCACATTTTTCAGGATGCGGAACAAGTCCTACAGGAAAGTTATATACAGCTGGATCCCTTGCAAGAAAAGGGATCTAAGCGTGTGCCTAGAACAGATGGTCTCAAATCTGTGGCAGAGCAGGGAGGTCCTCTCCTTCTGCTTAATCAGTCCTTGGCCTCTTCTGACACTGCCTGAGAGCACCATGGAAGCTGGTCTGGGGGGCCACTGGGTAAGCCCTGTGGGCAGGCAGAAGATGGCATCACTGCTCTATGTCCACACCACGAGCAGGATAGAGTCTGCAAGCCAGAAGGGAGAACTGCAGCAGCCCTGTAAGGTCCATGCTGCCTGCAGGGTCAGGAGGCGGCAGGCCAGCACTCGCTTTTTTTTCCTCTACTGAAAGGTCTTTCCAGAGAAGCTGGATTTGGATTCTCCCTCTAAGGGTGTCAGATCCCAACAGCCTCTCCGTGGAATACCATCATATCGCCTCCGGACGAGTGGCAACCCCGCGTTGGGTTCCCACTGCAAACTGAGCACCAGCTGCAAGTGGGGACGCAGCCCTCCAGCAGGCAGAGGGAGGAGGGACACGCTGCCCCCCGTCTTGGTAGCCCCCCCCAGGCTCCCAAATTTTCCCTGGCAGCAGCAGCAGGACTTTGTGGTGTCCCCCCGCCGGGTGGCAGCACAGCCCACATCGGCGGCCCCTGCCAGGGAGGCGGGCGCCCATAGGTGACTCACCAGCAGCTTCGCCATACAGTTCTGCTCCCCGACGTAGCAGAAGTCCCCAGAGACATTGGTCTCAAACCAGATGTGCTCCCCATAGACCGCAGTCTCCTGAAAGGTACAAGACAATGTGTTTCTCCGAGAACGGGCATCCGCGCTCCCTAAAATGCTTTGTGTGAGGGACAAGACACTGGGACAAGGCTGGGGGGTTGGAGCTAGGTGTAGGCTGGGAGACGAGATGCACAGAACAACCAGGGCCAACATTTGGACAGAGGAAGCCTCACAAAGCCGCTGCCACAGCCCACGAGAGGGACCCAGGAAACCAGCTCCAAGACCCACAGGCCAACTGCAGTGTCCTGAGCAGGGGTGCTGCTTCCACCACCCTCTGAGAGAAGGCATCAGGACTAATTCAACACAGGGGACTACCCTGAAACAACTTCTCTTCTACGACCTGAGGATGGGGCTTAAAAACTGTCAGGCTTTGCCTACGAAGGAGCAGGGGCTTGCTCCTGCTGCTTGGCCCCAGCCACCAGAAGACCTCAGCTGCCAGGAGCAGACGACCTGGCAGTGGAGTAGCTATGCCATCCTCCCAGGAACCACCTGTGCCTGCACAGCCTCTCCTTGCAGCATCAAGAGTTGCTGCCAGCAGCACAGACGCTGGCACCAGCTGGTGGCAACAGTGGAGGCCATGAATGTGTCAAAGCTGAAGTCACCTGGGAAGCCTCAGCCTGGGAAGAACCTGCTGCTTCTGGGCCAGGAGCCCATTCCATGCAACGCACCAGCAAAACATGCTGTAACTTACGCTCCAGTCCACAGTGTTGCGTATCTGCCTCTCCGAGTCGCTCCTCAGGGCTAGTGCGGGGTTTGGCTGGGCTACCATGTGCTGGAGGCTGGACTTGGCAATAGCTTTCCTGGAAGACAGAGGAGGGCGGGCTATTAGATCAGAGGAGGAGGAATAACGTGCAAAGCACAGCATGCTTCTAGGATGGACAGAAAAGCATCTTCAGAACCAAGTGGCTGGAAATCAGGTGAAACCCCAGCACCGCTGGCTGAGGAGCGCCCACTCCTGTGAGGCAGCTCCATGGGATGAAGAGGTGCCCAGCCACGTTGCTGGGCTCAGCCGAAGACACCTTGCGCTGGGCAAAAAGGTAGAGCCTGGACCTGCTGGGTCAAAGCCCTCGGGGATGACAGGTCCATTGCAAAACAGCCTGGGACGCTCCACCAAGCTCTGGTGGTGGGGCTGCCTTTGCAGGGACAACCTGAAGCCCTTGCCCCGCAGAGGCTTCCTGCAGCTCTCCCACACCAAGGCACCTCGAAGCCTGGGGGTGTTTTTGGTGACCGGTACAACCAGCTGGAAAAAAAGGCAGCTGTTTGTTTAGGGCAAGTGAAGTGTGCTAGGGTGAAGGAAAGGAGCAGCAGAGCCAGCCAGCTGGAGACAGCGTGCATCTCCAGCCCACAGCCAGGCCTGCCACCTTCCTTTCATAGAATCATACGGGGTTGGAAGGGACCTCTGGAGATCATCTAGTCCAACCCCTCCATCAAAGCAGGTCCACCCAGAGCAGGTTGCACAGGAACGTGTCCAGGTGGGTTTTGGGGAAGGAGACTCCACCAGCTCTCTGGGCAGCCTGTTCCATGGCTCTACCACTCTTACAGTAAAGAAGTCCCTCCTCACGTTTAGGTGGAACTTCTTACGTTCAAGTTTGTGCCCATTTCCTCTTGTCCTGTCACTGGGCACCACTGAAAAAAGACTGGCCCCTTCCTCCTGATGCCCTCCCTTTTGTAAGCATTGATTAGATCCCCCCCCTAAGTCCTTTCTTCTCTAGACTAAAAAGACCCAAGTCTCTCAGCCTCTCCTTGTAGGAGAGATGCCCCAGGCCCTTTGTAGCCCTCTGCTGTACCCTCGCCAGCAGTTCCCTATCCTTCTTGAACTGGGGAGCCCAGAACTGGACACAATATTCCAGATGGGGCCTCACCAGAGCAGAGCAGAGGGGCAGGATGGCCTCCCTCGACCTGCTGGTCACACTCTTCCTGATGCCCCCCAGGATGCCATTGGCCTTCTTGGCTACAAGGGCACATTGCTGGCTCATGGTCATCCATTTCAGACCCAGGCTGGCAGGAGGGGATGCCTGCAAGCCATGGGGGCTGCATCAAACTTACGAAGAGCGGTTGAAGGAGCTGGGACTGTTTAGTTTGAGGAAGAGGAGGCTGAGGGGAGACCTCATCACTCTCTACAACTATGTGAAAGGACACTGTAGAGAGGTTGGTACTGGTCTCTTCTTGCAGGTAATTAGCAACAGTATGAGAGGGAATGGCTTCAACCTCCAACAGGGTAGGTTTAGACTGAACATTAGGAAAGAATTTTTCACAGAAAGAGTGGTCGGGCATTGGAATAGGCTGCCCAGGGAGGTGGTTGAGTCACCAAAAGAGTCGTTTAGATGCGGTGTTGGGGGATATGGTGTAGGGGAGAACTTTGTAGAGTAGGGTTGATGGTTGGACTCGATGATCCCAAGGGTCTTTTCCAACCTAGACGATTCTATGATTCTATGACACGAGCAGCACTGCCGGCAGCCACGGCCAGCGGCACCGAGCCCCTTCCCTCCTTCCCCGCCGAGCCTGGGCCTGCACCCAGCCTCCCTGCCCTGAGCCATGGCCATACATACAGCAGCCGGGGGCTCCAGCCGTCCGGTGCGGCGTGGCGGCCGAGCTCCGGTCCCAGGCACTCGGGGAAGGTGGCGGAGGGGTGGCCGGCAGCGGCCGCCCCCGCGCAGCGCTGGGCCAGCAGCCGCAGGTGGCCGGAGGGGAGCATCCCGGGCCGGGGGCCATCGCTGGAGCGGCGGCGCTGGCTGAGGCGGCGGTAACGGCCCGGCAAGCCGTAGGTGGCCCGGCCGTACATGAACTCGGTGGGGAGGCGGTGGGAGGAGGCACGTCGCAGGCAGCGGGGTCCCCGCGACAGCAGCCCGGCCTGGAGTGGCCGTAGCCGGGGCAGCATGGCTAGCCACCTCTCCTCCGCCCGCCGCTCGCCCCGGCCCCGCTCGGCTCCCGCCGCCGCGCCGCCGCCATCCTCCGGAGACTCAGATCTGGAGCTGTCGGTGCGGGGTGCCCCGTCCCCTTGCTCGCCGGTGGGGATGAGGCCGGCCAGGAGGACGGAGGGAGCCAGCAGGTGGGCATCGACGGCTCGCCCCCGGCCCCCGCGCTTCGTCTGGACGGCGAACCTGGGGCTGAGGCATGGCGGCGTGGTGCTGGAGCGGCGGCGGCGGGGAGCATGGCGGCGGGGCAGGCCCAGGCAGGAGAGGGCTGGCAGCGGGGCACCCGAGCCCCGGCGGCGCTGGGCCAGCGAGGCGGAAGGTAGCCCGGCCTGGGAGCGCCGCCTGGCCTTGCCCGTGGGCACGGCCACCGCGCTGGCACGCCGCGGCCCCTTCCTCCCGAAGTGCCGCCTGAAAAAGGTTTCCATCGCACCCGGTGGGGTGGCTGTTAACACAGAGACCAGGAATTAAAATAGGGTCCGCCATGAGTGGCCAGGGGGATGAAGGGACAGCAAGGGACAGAGGGTGGGGGACACGGGTGATGCAGGTGGCAGAGCTTCGACCCGCTTGATGGGTAGGCGCGCTGCTGGGGCTCCCGCTCCCCACAGCTCCCCAGTTCCTTCAGTTTCAAGGCTCAGCCCAGGGTGCTGTGATGGCAGGGCAGGTGTCAACACCCAGCCGGGACCCTCCGCAGCCCCTGCTCACCTCTGTGGGACCAGCAGAGCCCCTGCCATGCACCCCGAGGTGCCAACCAGCCCTGGTGACCACCCCCACCCCTCTCCTGGAGCTGGCCCACCTGGTTTCCCCACGGGAACCACTCTGGCTAAGCACCCACCCCACCGAATTTGCAGCAAATTGAAACTAAGCCCTTGCGAATCCTAAAGAAGACACCTGACCAGGTAAGGAGAAGCAGGGCAGGCAGATTTGGGAGGAGCTGGCGGCTGGGAGAGCTGGCGTAGAGCAGAGGAGAGCTAGGAAAAAGTCATCCCATCCATCCTGTCCCAAACTTCCCTCTCCTGGTGGAAAGAACTTTACTGGGGCTCTCAAGCTTTCCCTGCCCAGTCTTTGAAGCTCGACAGGCTGCCCGGACATTGCAGCAGTCCGTGGAAAGCCCCAGGCCACAGGTGGAAGGTGCTGCAGCAGTTTCAGCACTGGTGGCTTGGCATGCAAGGGCTGGAGTGGAAGGGGCTGAATCTGGCTAGCCCTCGTGCCCCCCTCCTCCAGAGCTAATGCTTTGCTTCCACCCTCCAGCCACTGCCTCTCTTCAGCCGCTAAATAGAGAGGATTTCTTCAAGGGCAACTCAAAATAACCACCAAGACCCACAGTTTGGTAGAAGCAAGCTTCTGGCTCTCCCATTGCTCCCAAGGCAGAGGATCACAGCAGGCTGCAAGCACGCACAAGCCACCACTGTCACTCTCAACAACTTCCACGCGGTACCCATCATGAGGGTACGGGCACACCACTCGCCACTTCATTAAGGTTAGCACCAAGGAAGCACTCCCCTCTACCCTCCTCCCTTCTCATGCTCTTTTATGCACTTGTTGCAGGTGAGCAACACCAGAGGACCTTCTGAAGAACGCCCTGGCCCAAACCTCCACTGCCCTGAAGTCCACACAAACAGGCAAACCTGTCAGAAGCTTCCCTTTTTGTTTTGGGATATGCATGTATGATGGGACATGGGTGTTATTTTCTGAACTGTGAACTGGAGCTTTCACTTAGTGCTTGTGCCACAAGCAACTCATGGGGCTGCACCTCTGTTTCTTTTGGAGGAGTACAAAGGTGAGTACGTATTTTTGGAGGTCAGGCTTGGTTCGGTCTCCTACAGCCTGGCATGCAAGAAAGACAGCTCTTTAGTTTCTCCAGTCTTGTTGCCATGTCTGTACTCAGTAACGTCGCACAAGGAGAGAAGGAAGGACAACAATGCCCTCCAGAGGAATCTGCAGTTCAGAGAGCAGAGGGCAGCTAAAGCCTGGTTGAACTGAAAGCAAATACAAAGTGCCACCTCCTCAGAGGGATTTCTCAGGTCCCACCACAGCAAGCAGTGCAGGTACACCCAGTGCCACCTGGTCACCAGCAATTAACTAGCACACCACCGAGGCCCATGCAGCTCTGAGAAGGACAAAGGCAGGTTTTATTGACCATGCTACTTCCAGCCCATCCCAACCCTGCAGTGCTCCATGCCTGTTCTTTCTCCCCATCGTCCTCAGGATGACGCATGGTAAAGGATGATGCCCAGTAAACTGTATCATCACCAACAGGTGTTAAAAATTGTCTGAACAAATAAAACGTTAAAAAAAAAAAAACCACAAGAGAGAACACTGCCTGGGTGTGACACGCTGCAGCAGACCCTTCTTGGCCAGCTTTAACTGTCCAACTACATCCCGGATGAGCTGAATGGATGCTCCCTCCTGCCCCAGATATTCTACCAGTGTGAAGCTGCTGCACTGCTTGCTGAGCTGCTGCTGCGGGCAGGAAGATCTCTCAACACAGCTTCCTTCCTTTTTGCACCACAGTCTCGTGAGGAAATCTGCTAGAACAACCTTGGCTTGACATTTATGTTTGGGTACTGGCTGATTATGGTCCTTTTTATCTTCAGGGCTGTCTGCAAGTGGCACATGGACTCACGCTCAGGCCACCAGTGGTGAAGGTTATTATCAGGCAACCATCTGACAGTCCTCAACAGCACCACGTGCCAGCTCAGATATGATGGTGAAGATAACCCCATCTCTCGCAACTTACTTCCAATCTGAGCTCCAAATGGTGTGTCGCAGGTGTTGAGAGCTGCCGCTGGTGGAGCAGATGGACAGCCTGCCAGGGGTGCCCAGGGTTGATGCGCACAAGCAGAGTTGCGTGCAGGGCACCCGGAGAGAAGCTAAGCCCTGGAAGCCCCTGGCCTAACACCAACACACTTGTGGGATCTCCACCGTTTGTCGCCGAGACAAGATGGAGAAGAAGGGGTGCCTGTAGCTGCTCTGCAGACAACGTTGCTCAGCTCACTGGGTAAGGAGGCTTGGATGGAGGCTGCCTGGCATTTGCAGGGTGGGAGGGAAAGGAAGTTCTGCTGCATGCACTAGGATATCAACTCACAAGCAGCTTTGCACTATCATTTCAATCTCCTTCTGTGAATGAGGAAGGAGTCAGCAGCTCTGGTCTGCTCATGATCTGCAGTCAGGGCTCTTGGGAGGTTTTTTTTTTTTTTTCCCTTCAGAGCTCCTCAGCCTCCTATACTCCCTGCTTGGCATTGGTGGGCAGAGATGCTGCTGAAGCAGGACCATGTCCTGGAGCATGGGCAGCAGCAGTGCTGCCCTCCAGAGCCAGGAGAGGAGGGGGCCGCTGCAGGAAGCTCTCCAGGCACTCTGTGTCTAAGGACAGAGCTAAACTCGGTGGCAGGACCTAAATGCCCTATACAAAGGTCAAGCAGGGAAAAAAAGAGGAAAAACTTGCATCTTGTAACTTCAGTGGACACAGAGTTTGTGGATCAGCTGATACGGAGGACCCTGCTCTCTGGACAGCCAGCAGCCATCCCTCCTGCAGTGGTAATAGCTCCAAAACCAGACAGGCTGACCCCAGGGCTAAACAACCAGTGTATTTCAAGGCATAGGGACTGCCCATGTCAGGAGGAGCTTCTGGATATCGAGCTCCATTATTCTGCTTTGCTTCACCAGCCTCAAGCAAACCCCCATGCACCACACTGAAGAGGCCCTCTGTGCCCTTAGACATGTACAGGGATGTTGTGTCGTACGCCTGCTCGGCCCTTCCTCTATGTTATGATTCCCTCTGTCCCTCCAGCAGCCTGGTCTATTCCTGCCAGCACCCAGAAGCAAGAGAGAGCCCAGGTTACCTTCGTACTGTGCCAAACCTGGCACCAAGGGTGGCAAAAGGACCCTTCCGCAGGACACTGCTGCCAGCACAAGGCACAAGCTTTGAGCCCTGGAGAAGCCTGGACTTGAAAAACACCATCAGCTCCTCGCGACCTTTCAGCAAACCTCCAGTTAGTCGACTGGAAAGCATTTTTTCCAACCACGGGGCTGCAGCAAGGGAAAGGAGTCCGAGAGTTTCGCCCTGCTCCGTGACGAGCGCCCTTCCTGACGGCAGCTGGCTGCGTCCCTGTGTCCCAGCTTGCTGCGGGTGCTGGGGAGCCGCGGTGGCACCACAGCTGGCAGCGTGCGAGCAGCAGCCCGTTTCACTTTACAAGCTGCCTTCCCCTGCCAAGGACGCTTGACTTGCACAGCTCAACTGCGGGGAAAGTGTAAGTGTTATTAATAGCCACCCCTGCGTGACACCGACATCTCCTGGGCTTCTGCCTCTCTGTCTCCTCCCTGCCAGGACACTGGAGGGACCAAGGGAGAAGAGCCTGGGAGCACATCCAGGGAGCTGCAGCTCATCCCCGCCCCGTTGACGTACCGCCGCTTGCCTTCAGCCTTGGTTTCCATCACAAGCTCGCATCCTGCCATCCCTTCAGTGCTCTGATGCTCACTCTTCCCACGTACGCTGCCATCCCCGATGAGATCCTGTCCCTGCTCCCCTTTTCCTCTGCAGGCAGCAGGCACCGACCTCTCCTCTCCCTGGGGCTCCCTGGCCAGCCCCCCAGAGCAACTGGCACGGATAAGGTCTGCTGAGGAAGGTGCCCCCATGCCAGATGGAGACAGGACTGGTCAAGAGGTGGTGCAGCCCTCAGGGCTTTGGTTGCAGTGAGGTGAGCAGCGACCGGCAAGTTCCCAAACTCTACGCAGTTGGTTTCTCTCCTACATCACACAAATAAAACAGTCGGGAGCTCCCTGTGCTTGGGGGGGACGGGGGGGACACACAGCACCCTCCAGCACGATCAAGGAGATGCGGCTCCCCACTAGCACAGGGGTAAGGAGGCTCCATCCAAACTATGAGCCTTTCAAAGCAGGGCGGGGGGTGAGCTATGGGCCGTGCTCACCTTCTATTTTAGGCTTCACTCATTTGATCTGCTGCAACAAGTGCCGCTACCTACATGGGCCTTGCTCTCAAGACTCCCAAGCTGCAAAGGGCACGGCCTTCTCAGGGCAAACTGTGGCCAAGGACGTTCTCAGTTGTACTGTCACCCTCATACCGCGGAGGAGGAAAGTACTGCTGCAACCTTAAGGTTGCCCCTCCAGGCTGCAGAAGGCAGTTTCTGTTCCTTGCAGGGCACTCGGAGGGGAACAGGTCCCCCACCTATTTCTCAGTGGGCCCCAGGGTTGACCCAGAGGACTTCAGACCTCCCTCCTAGTAAGAAAGCCAGGCAAGGGCTTAGAAACCGGCTGGTGGTCACACAGGCAGCTGCAGAGGACCTCCTCCCAGCCTTGAGGTCTCTGCACGTGCAGCCCCAACACCCCTCTCTGCAGGGAGCTGCGTAGAGGCCCCTGCCAGGGCTACTGGGCTTGGGCAATGAGAGCAAGGCACCCCTGGTGGCATCTCAGAGCTTTGCCAACTTGCTCAGGAGCTTGCCGGTGCTACTGGGCACTTCGGTTAACCAACCTGAAGGTCCCAGGACTGCGCTGCTTGACAAGGGACAGGCAGCAAGGTCAGTTTGGCCCCTGTACCCATCTTGCACGTGGCCGAGCAAGAGACACAACTTGCAGCCTCCTGCTCCCACACCTGCACACCTCTGCTCCCCAGCGTCACAGCAGTGCCAGCGTGTGGACCTGATGCCAACACCCTGACACAGCCCAGGCAAGAAAGGCTAACGGGAACCCTGCACAAGATGACCAGAAGCAAAACTCGCCCACGAGGTTTATTTCAGGGGACAGGAACCTCAGGCTGGCAGCGACAGCTCACCATCACCAGTTCAGCATCACTCCTGACTGTGGGTGCCCTGGGCAGATCACCATGCTAGGGATGAGACATGGTCACTAACGTTAACCTCACACCACTTTCAGGGTGTTCATGCTTCGTTGGGAGCTGGGGATGCCCCACGGAGGAGGGGGATGGATGCAGGGACAGGCACCAGCATCTCCTTGCAGGGGGTTGTAGGCAAGGCAAAGGAACAAAACGCTGTGGAAACACCCAAAGGAACAACACAGCTTGTCATGGGAAGCTTCTCCAAGGGGCAAAGCCAAGTGGAAGGAACTGCCCAAGGCCATGCAGTGTCCTGAGCACGGTCCCTACCAACTGGCCCAGCCTTGCCCAAGGCAAAGGGATCAGCCATCCCACCCTCCTGCCTGACCCTTCACAACAAAACGCTCTCAAGTTTGGCTTGCTGGCAGAACAGGGGCTGGGAACAGAATGGCCTGAGATTTTTTTTTTACAGTTTCTTGCAAAACACCACATCTTTCTGGTGGCAGCTCCATCCCACCTCTCCCCAAGCTCTGCATGATGCCCTGGTGCCACCTCCCCTTCACCAGACCTTCGCAGGGGAAACCTGAGAGGTGCTTTAAGGCACATCTGCCAGACTAGCTCAGACCCTCCACTGGACGCTTCCTAAAGTTAAGAGTTTGCCAGCCCTGAGGCCCAGATTAATGTTCCCATTACAACAATGTGATTTCCTTCCCAAAATCCATGGAAGACAGTGTTTTGTCTTAATTTAAACCAAAGGCGGCGTCTCCTTGGAGGCTCCTGGGCTGACTCCGGGCTTTCATATCCCTTGACAACTTTCCACCATCATAACATTATGAAGTTTATTTGCCACTGCAGTAAATAATCTGCCTCCTGGTTATCAAGAAACCCGACAGCCCTGATTTAAACAACCTGTCTCCGCGTTTGGCTGGGGAGCCAAACGGCCAAGACCGACGGCCTCGGGCAGGGAACGAATCCGGGGTGAAACGCCGAGGGTGAGCAACCACCACCAGCCCCAGCATGCTGGGGCCGAGGCAGGGGCCGGCCACGCAGTTTCTATTTTGGTCCCATCAGCAGGACCAGCGGCGCAGGCTGGGAAGGACTTTGAGAGTTTCTTCTCTCCCTCTGAGCTCCCTTTGCGGAGCGACACGCAGGGCGCCCCGGCAATTCGGGCGCCCAGCCCGCGGTTTCTGGAAGGGGTTGCCACTGTCCTCTCCCCAGGGCTGGTCCCCTCCTTCAGCACACACAGCTCTGCGCCTGCCGTTGAGGAGGGACTCGAGGGACGTGCTGTTTTAAAGGGAGGTCGGTCCCACAGCCCGGCTCTCTGACCCGAACTCCCCGAGCAGCCCGGGATTCTTCCCGCTGCAGCCCCAGGGAGGAGGCGACGAACCCGGCGTGAAGCTGAAGCTGCAGCGCGGCGGGATGCGGAGCACAGGCAGCGATTCCCAGGGCTGGGAAGTCTTTGGAACCTTCCAAAAGCACGCAAAGACTTTTGCACCCTCCCAAAGCAAAGCCAAGAGAGCCTCCGGCGCTCAGCTACAGCTGATAACAGAAAGACGGGAGCCCCATGCCTCCCTCCAGCCCACGGCGGGGTCAGGAAGGGCATCCCGCTCTTCCCAGCGGAAGCGGGGTGCCTCGCTGCCACCAGCACCAGGGGAGATGCCTGGAGCCCTCAAATCTGTCCCGCTTCCCTAAACTACCCCAGGGCAAAGCGGCCGGGACGCAGGGGTCCCGGGACAGGGTGGCTCCCCATGCCAACAGCAGTTTCCTGCTGCCGTCCCCATGCCACCCAGGGGACACAGCCAGTGCCGCTGCAGGCAGCAGACGGGGTGGCTGGAAACACACCTCTGGCAGAGAAACACCCTACACCCCTTCTGTAGGGGAAACAACAGCCAGCTGTCACCAAGTGCCACGGCAGCCGTGTTTCACCGCCCCGAGGATGGCCCGTAGCCCTGTGGGCTCGCGCTCCAGCCTCTGGCAGCAAACTCAGCCCAGGGGGAGCAAGGCTGAGGGGTTCGGGGGTGACTCCGGGGGGGGGGTCTGCCTGAACCCAACGGGGTGGCACCCAGCACCTACTCGGGACCATACCCACGAACTAAAGGGCTGGCTCCCCCGGCCCCTCTCCCATCCCCCACCCGGCACGAACAAAAGCAGAGAAAAGTCGGGGGGGGGGGAAGAGGAAGAAGAGGAGGAGGAGAGAAGGGGAGAGCGTGGGGAAAAGCACCCCCCTCCCACCCCACCCCGTGACCTGATGTGGAGCGGCGTGGGGGTCCCCTGCAGGTGCCGAGCGGGTGGTGGTGGCCGGGGTGGCGGCGGCAGGCCAGCCCTCCCCAACCAAGTCCTAGTTTGGAGAGCGAGGCAGCGAGCGAGCGCTCACTCGGCTTCTCCCTCCGCCTCCTCCCCGCGCTGCGAAACCCTGACAGCGCTCGTTAAAATAACCAACTGCACTTCCTCCCCCAGCAGCCCCCGGCCGGAGGCGCACGCCACCGGAGGGGGGACCCAGAAAGAAGAGGGGGTCTTGTCCGTCCCCCACCCCGGCACCCAGCTGCGGCCGGGGGATGCCACCGCTTCCCTCCGAGCGGCAACAGGAGGGTCAGGGGAGGGAACCTGCCGAGGGGGCGATTTCCCTCCTGCCTCCTCGGGACCTCAATAAAGACACAAGGGTTTGCACGGCTGATGGGAGCCGAGCCGCCTGCCACGGAGAGCCTGCGTTTGGGCACAGGAGGCAACTTGCTCCTGAGTTACAGGCACTGTGTGGTCCAGGAAGGGTCCATAGATGTCTCGGGAGCTTTTCACCTCCCCTTGTTGCTGCAAAACCCCTGTGGGACCTCTGGCAGCCGGGCTGGGGGACCTCCCCGTCACGCTTCGCCGCTCTCCGGGTCCCCCAGCCGTCCCCCAGGGACCTGCCCCTGGCCAAAACACAACCCAGCTCCCTTTCGGGGCCATGAAACCCGCTTTGACCTTTGCAGAGAGCGGTGGCGCTGAAGGCCAGCTCGCTCCACCGTGCCTGCAAAGGGTGAGTCACCCGTTTATTGTTATTTTGGTCATTTACCAGGCGATGGGGAGCCCCATGGCCTCGCACGTGGCCGTAGCGAGCCAGCAGGGGTGGCCCGCAGCTGGGACCTTGTCCTTTCACACCCTGCCTGCCCCTTCCCCTCGCCTACATGTCACGGCTACTAAAATTAGACGGGGAGACCTTCTCCTCCGTGTGTAGGAGCCTGCGTGCCTCTGGACGGTGCCCAGCGTTTCCTTGGGGCCCGGAGAGAGACTACAGTTAAAAGGATCATAACAAAAATGTCAGGGGAGGAGGGGGTTGCTGCCAGCACGGCGAGGGCGACGGCGGCCAGCTGCCTTCCCCGACGGGCATCTTGAAAGCCGTGCACAGGAAACCATTAAGCGGAGGGGAGCCAGGCCCAAAGGCTGAGCGGCCGCCGTCACCGCCGTCCGTGTGAGGGCAAGAAGGAGCGAGTGGCCTTTGCCAAGCAGCAGGAGCTCCTGCGGGGAACACGTGAGCAAACCTCGTCACCCCCAAAGCTGCTGCAGGGCTTGCCTTCGGTCCTTCTCTCACGGCAGGGCTTGCCTTCGGTCCTTCTCTCACGGCACCGGAGGGGAAGGGAAGCTGGAGATGCCCAGGGCAGGCAGAAGATATTCACTCCCTGCTCAGCCCTTTCTCCCCTCAAACCCGGCAGCTGCTGAAGGACGGAGGGCTCTGCCCCTTTCCCTACGCAGGGTACACGTCCTTTGGACTTCTCTTCCCACTTGCCAGGAAAGGGCTAGTCGCCACCAGCCGCTGAGCAGGTCCCAGCATCCTCACGGTGGCTGTGACCACAGGAGGAGGAGAGGCTGCAGAAGGGCCCCCAGGAACAGTCCCCGCTCCACCGCTGTTAGCACCCACTTTCTGAGACTTGGCAGGATGCTTTATCAGAGAGGAAATTAAAATCGTGCTATAACTAGCCACCCATTCAGAGCAAAGATGGCCGGTAAGAGATACGTGCGGTTCCTCCCCAGTCCCACCTCCCGCCGAGACAGCTTCTCCCCAACCACCCCGTGCCCAACCTGCTCTCCCTGTCCCCCGTGGTCTACGCACAGCAGGGACCCCCGCTGCCACCACCTCCTGCTCCTTACCCCCACCATAGTCCCACCTCCCTCCTGGGAGTCCTGGGCCAGCAGGACCCGGACTTGCAAACGCAAACAGCCCGGAGCTGGCCCCAAAATCCCTTCCACGACAAACGGACCAGCAAGAGACCAAGGTGACTGGTTCTCCAAGTCCCTTTCCCTGGAGGCAGCGGAAGCGGGAAGCTCAAGAGCCCTCTCCTCAAGCCAGCTGCTGCCCGTCCTCGTCCTTCCCCGTGTGATGTACCAAGCCCTCACCCTGCGAACACGCACACAGGCGAAGGGGCAGCGAGGGGGACCGTTGCCTATGGTCACAGCTTTCTGTTGCTGCTGTCACAGCTTTCAGTCTGCTGCCTTCGAGCAGAAACCACCGCTCGGAGCCGAGAGGCTCCCCCAGCCCCACGCAGCCCCGAGCGAGGCTTTTCACGCCAGGAGAGCCCGGTCCCACGCGCCTGAAACCACAAGTGGCAGCCCCCGCAGGGGTCTGCAAGGGGAGAACGGCTCAGCATCCCTCAGAAACCTGGTCCCCAGCGACCTTCCCCCCCAACAAAGCCTGAGGCTAAGACAGGAAAGACACATTTCTGCCTCCCAAGCCTTCATCGTGACCCTATGACTAAGCAAAGCACATGCCGACTTGCCACCCAAAAGGCATTTGTTGGTTTAACTGTGACCCTGTTACTGATACCGAGTCTAATCTTCGGTTTCACTTTTTCCCCTCGTGGCAGCGAGCTACTGAGTCTTTTTTTCTTCCCCCCCCCACCTCACGTCAAAATTCAAAGTGACTCCTTTTAGCACCGTTCGATCTATCACTTCTTGGTTTCGCTAAATGTCAGTTTGTCCCTCTGCTACAAATGGGATGGCAGGAGGAAAAGTTGTCGAGTTGGTTTTTTTTTTTCTTGTTTTTTTTTTTTTTTTTTTTTTTTTTTTCTTTTTTTTTTTTTTTTTTCTTTTTTTTTTTTTCTCCTCCTCCACTGTTTTTATTCTAAATGCTCTCAGCATATGTGCTCTGACGTGTTTCCTTTTCTTCTCTCACCCTAACATCCCCAGCTTCTGCAGCCTCACCGATGGGCTCTTTTCTCCTGCCATCCTCCAGAGAGAAGACCCCAAGGGACAAGGCACTGCCGAGGCAGAGAGCAGACCACCTTCCCCCTTCCCAGCCTGGGCTAACACTTCACCGCAGACTGGTAGCCCAGGGCTACCCCACTCTGCTCCCCGAGTTTCTCTACTCCCACTACCCCAGGGTGACACCGGGTGCTCTGGAGACCACCAGAGGTGGGGGGGAGCAGCCCAGGCTCCAGGTGCAGAGGTTGAGTGGGTGCCCATGCGTGGCTCCGAGTGCCACCAGGACACGCAAGCCCGTGCGGCGGCGAGCTGGCTAACAGCCGCCTCGGCTGGAGGTTTGCCTCTGAGCATCAGCCAGCCCGCGGCAGCACGAAAAAAAAGCTCCTCACAGACGCTTTACCTCCCTTGCGGAAGAGAGGAAAGCAAAACCAGGAGCGAGGAGACAAGGCCAGTGACCCGGCAAGGAGGACACGCCACGGCGCAGGGCTGAAGCGGCGCAGAAGAGCGACCGTGCCCTCTGCTGTTCAACCCACAGCACTTTGGGTCTCGCCAAAACCCATCCGCCTCCCCTCTGCAGAGCACCAACCGGCCACGCTGCCCCTCGCCACGAACACCTCCAACCACAGGACTGCCAAGCAGCGCTGGGACACAAGACTTTTGTGCCTACGTGGTTGGGCAAGCTGGAGACCGAGCGGGAAACTTGGGAAAGCCCAGGATGCCCTACCTCCATCTTTCCTCAGGTGCACTCACAAGCCCCCAACACCACGGCTAGCCAAGCACCATGGTTTCAGCTGGGATAGAGCTGACTTTCTTACTAGCAGCTGGTACAGTGCTCCACTTTAGGTTTGGAATGGGAATACTGTTGACAGCACGCTAGTATTTTTGGTTGTTGCTGAGCAGGCAAGGTCTTTTCTGCCCACCAGCAAGTAGGCTGGGAGTGCACAAGTGTTAGGAGGGGACACAGGCGGGACAGCTGACCCCAACTGCCCAAAGGGACATTCCATGCCATGTCACGTCATGCTCAGTACATAAAGCTGGGGAAAGAAGGAAGAGAGCAGGGGACGTTTGGAGTTATGGCGTTTTGTCCTCCCAAGTGACCATCAGGCCTGATGGAGCCCTGCTTCCCTGGAGATGGCTGAACACCTGCCTGCCCACGGGAAGCAGTGAGCGAATTTCTTGTTTCACTTTGCTTGCATGCACAAGCTTTGTCTTTACTTATTAAACCGTCTTTATCTCAACCCACGAGTGCTCCCGCTTTTTCTCTCCTGATTCTCTTCCCCATCCCGCTGTGGAGGGAGGGAGGGAGCGAGCGGCTGTGTGGTCCCAGCTGCTGGCTGGGGTTAAACCACGACACCTAGGCACCAGCTCCCACCCAGCAACTACATCCCAGCGGATCATGAAGCCTCCCGTGAAGGCTCTAGTTTTCCATCACGTCTGGCAACCCCAACCCTACTGAACGTCAGGCTGCTTCGGCCATTTGGCTAAACCCTCCTCTCACTGTTGTCATCTTAGCTCTTCAGAGTGCTCAGCACGCACAGGGACTAGGTGCTCCAGCCCTCATGCCCACGATGGCTGGAAGATGGAGGAGGAAGACCTCAACTGACCTTCACCGCAAACACCAGCGAAACGGGTGCTACCACGTTAGCCGATGGCTGTCCGGCGGCGACCTGCCTTCCAGAACAAGGTTAGTGACACAGGCAGCAGGCAGGCAGCCTGGGCTTTTGGCAGCCTTGGTTAGTGCAGACAGAAAGAGGGTGACGTGGGGCAAGACGTGGGTGGGAGGGAGGAGAGCTCTCGAGCAGAAACGTTGCGGCAGCTGCTGCGACTGCACAGCCTGTGCAAGCCAACAAAAAATACCACGTACTTATACACCGCCGGCCGGTGCTTTATCCTCCTGGATCCCCATCGGCCTGGCTGGCTGCCCTGGAGACAAGGGAAGACACCTTTGTGGGGCAGGTGGAGTCTAGGGACACAAAGAGAGCGGTCAGCAAGCCCTCCCCAGACACACGCCTGGCCACCCAGCACATGGCACTGTTCTCCCCCTCCACAGTTTTGCTTCCCCGGTGCCACCCCTTCACCCCACACGCTCTCCCCACAGCCTCGGTGTTTGCAGACCCCAGGGGCCCCCAATGGCACCTCTTCCACCAACTCCTGCTGTCGGCCACGGAGGTCAATGCGGGCAGCGTGCCCATGGAGCTGGGGTCAGTGAGGCCATTTCTCCCTTCGGAGCCAGCCAGGGAACATCAAGCACCACATTCCAGCTTCTGGGATACTAACCCACACCCGTCCAGAGCAACCTCCAACCCAACACAGCCTAAGGGTGCCCAGACCCTGCACCTCCACGGCTCAGGGACCGGGGCCAGGTTGGCACAGAGAGGGAGCCCCGCTTTCCTCCCTCCTCCCCTGCGCCAGCCCGGCTCCAGGCAGCCTTCACCTCGGCCGCTGGGTCTGGGCATGGATTTGAATTTCAAATAAATCACGAAGGCCCTCGCCAAGCCTTGCACGGAGGAGCATTGTTTGGGCAGGGCAGCTGCCTGCTCCCAAAACCTCCAGCCCTGCCACACACGGGCACCGAGCCCTGGGAGGCGCGAGCCACCGCCAGCCAGTGGCCGGGCAGCAAAGCTCTTGGTGACCCAGCTCAGAGGGGGAAGCACCTTTCTTGGGACCCCCTCCGACACCCGTCCCCCACCACGTCTGCTTCCTTGGGTCATTCAAATGACAAGAAAACTCTGTTGTTTGAGCCCAGGTAGGGGGTCCTCACTGGCAGCCTCCACTGGAGCATCCCCTGGCCCCAGGGCAACCCATAGCCCAGCCAGGAGCCGGGTGCTGGAGTGCCCGGTTGGAGGCATCTCTCACAGGACAGGAGCCCCACCGCCTCTTAATCCTGCCATCTGCCAGCCTCCGACGGGTGCAAAATCCCTGATGAAAACATCTCTCTCCCCGCCACCTTGCCACACATTTCACGCCTGCCACCAGAGTGCCCCACGCCACGTCCGCTTGCTTGGTGACCTCGCTCGGGCGGTAAGAGGCTTAGCACTGGATGCGAGTGGCTCCTGGCCAGGGCCAGGGCAGCAAGGCAGGACGAGATACGAATAATCTGATTGAGAGGGAACTTTCACACCGAGGGGCCGGCACGTGGCCGGGGAAAGGGGTTGTGGGGTGGTGGGTACAGCCCCCTGCTCCCTCTCCGGGCTGGCTACGGGCCGTGTCCGGAGGCTGGGAGCTTAGGAAGAGGCTCTGAGATCTCTTAGGTGCTTCTGCCCCATGACTCTCCATCCTCATCCCTGTCCCGGAGAGGAGGTGGGACTCCCCTGACCCCAGCCAGGGGGGAGCAGGCAGGAAGGAGTGTGTGTGTGCGTGTGTGTCCCCCCCCCCGACCCCCAGCTCTCTGGCTCTACACCTGGGCTGCCAACGGTAAGCGAGGGACGGGCTGTTCCGGCACCCACCGTTTCCTGTGGGAGCCGAGCTGCGCCAAAACCGGGGGAAAACCCTCCGCAACGAGCCTCTTCGTTAGCTCCCCTGACTTCCTGGGACAGCCAGCCAGCAGGGACACGTGACTTTCTGCAAAGCCACAGCGTGTTTCGGAGCGTGGACTGCTCCCACCCCGCAGAGAGCCGAGCTGAAGCCAGCTTTTTTTCCTCCCCCTGCCATGCCCAGGTGGGATTTTCATGCCTCTCTGGCTGGCACCAGGCGGCTGGAGGCCACCACGAGCCAGCATCCTGCCGCGATGCCCGTCAAGGGGGACTGAAGGCATCTCCCACTGACTCGGGGCACGGCGGGGATGGGGTGGCAGCTGAAGGTTGGAGGACCTCCAGCCAAAAACTCTGCCCCCCTCCCAGAGAAGGGCTTCTCACACCAGTGCCACGTACCTACCGCCCTGCACCTACACCTTGGGCAGCATCCCCCCTCCGTGCCCCAAAGAGGTCCTCCCCAGCTCCCACCGGTCCCCGCCAGCTCTCCTCTGAGACAGGGGGATGCTTAGCTCGTTCCCCCAGGTCCTGAGACGGGCAAAGCTCAGGAGGGCTGTTCCCAGGCGCGGGAGCAAGGGCTGCGGGTAGAAACTGGAATTGGCAGCCAAACCCAGACAGCACAACCTGCCCGGCGGGCAGGGCTGGGGCAGGAAGCCCATTAACTCCTGCTGGGACGGCAGGGACTGGGAAGAGAGGTCCTCTCGGTTAATCCCTGGTGTGATGAGGAAGAGTTTCCCCACGGTTAACTACAAAGTTAACACCACCACCCCCCCCCCCCCCAACTCAGGCATCAACCCCTAAGCCGACAGGCAGGAGGAGAAGGTCTAACACATATGTCAGGCACAGACCGGAGGACTCCATGCCCCCTGGTCCCTTGGCCTGGCAAAGCTGTACCCACCATCTGACATCCTGATGGGGAGGAGGAGAAGAAAGCCTCCCAGCTCCCCAAAGAGAGAGACCGCAGCTACTGCCAGGCCTGAGAAACACAGGGTATATGACTTTTGTAATACTGGAGAGCTGGCCCGGGGAAAGCTCCCAGACTCCCGGATTGCAAAGACAGAGGCACTTATTCCCTCAGAGTCTGGTGCCAGCTCAAGAACCAGCAGGACAGGTTTCCTCTATTTCCACACCTTGTCCGTGTCCCCCAGTAGGTCCTGCACCGAAGTCCCTACCTCTAAAGGTCTCCGGTGGAAGCAGTTCACCTCCTGCCAGCCCCTGCCTCTTCCAAAAACGATGGTTTAGAGGCCCAAGGGTCAAGGAGCCCTAGCTCTGCTCCCGAGCTCAGCATCTCAAAAGCCAGCCCCACACTTATGGGAGCCAGCAGGCAAGTGAACGTGGGGCTGAAAGCTAACTCAGGAGCTTCAGCTCACGGAGGCACCTGGGAGAAAGAAACCAGAGCTCCACAGAGAGCAGAGCTGGAAGTTATATTTAGAGGCTTTGCCGAGCCTCTGGGGAAACTGACTGCTCCCCAGGCACGACACCGCGAGGAGAGAAGGAAATCCTACACTGCATCCCCCACTGCCCCCCAGAGCTCAGGTTACCTTCCACGAGAGCATCCCCCTCCCCATCCCAGGGGGCTGGCCTCGACCTACGAGCATCTGCTCTTACTCCCCGAGAGGTTTCATGCAATCAAACAGCCCCCAAACTCTCCCACCTGGCAACATCCATGGCTCTGCCTCTCCCCCCTCAACATTGTCTCCTTGCGATGACCCGTGCCTTCTCCCAGTGCCCCCCACCCCTCTGCTGCCCTCCTCTCTTCCCATCGTTTTTGTTCAAAGGAGGGAAGAGGTCCCTTGTCCTCCCCTCCTCTCAGCCCCTTGAGGAGATTACAGGGTTTCCTGGAAGGGATGCTCCAACTCCTAAGCAGATTAGAGGTCCTGCCACCTTCTCCAGTGGAGCCGCACTGATTTCGGGAGGGGAGTGGAGCCACCAGTGGGTGCCCAGGGCTGGAGAGACAGGGCAGATGGCAAGCAGGGACCATGCTAGGAGATGTCTGGGAGCTGCCAGGAACCACCCCACGCACTCTGATCCTTCCCTGCCCCATCCCAACAGCCCCAACGGGAGGCTGTGTGGCTGCTCAGCGTGCCCAATGCCTTTTTTTTTTCCCCACCTCTTTTTTTTTTTTTTTTTCTTCCCCCCTGGCAAAACCAAAAGTCCCACGAGAGGTCAGGTCCGGAGCAGAGAGCACAGAGCAAACACAGCAATGGGAGCAGCTCTCCTGGCACATCCCACCCCCCCCACCTCGCAAACAAGCCCCGGTGTCACCGCAGGGGGACAGCTGGGGACTCCCACGGGTGTCACTGGCCACCCATCGCTTACGAGCTGGATGGGGAGCAGACGACGACGGGTGGAAGGTTTCAGAGCCAGAGGCGTGCAAAGCTGCACCCGTGGAGGAGGAGGAGGAGGAGAAGGAGGAGGAGGAGGAGGAGGAGGATTGCTCAACCTTGCTGGCAGCAAGGTGCGTTGTGAAAATGCCTGTCCCGAGGTAAGCGCTGCTCTCAGCCTGCCAGCAGGCAGATTGCAAACTTCAGGCTCCTCACCACCCCCTGACGGCCCTTCTACCTCAACGTGTGCTTGGGGAGAGCAAACCCAAAGCCCTACAGGTCCCTGGCTGGACCCTCTCACCGGCCAAGGGCCAGCAGGTTGGAGGGGACACGGCAGTGCCCCCCCGCCCTGCACAGCGGGGATGGGGAAGGTTGGGCAACCATCCCACCCGGCACGTCTCCCCCAGCTTTCACACGGGCACCAGCATCGAGCTGAAAGAAAGACGGTGACAAGCGACGTCCCAGAAAGACGTAGGCGGGTGCTCGGCTCAGTTTCTCGAGTGCCGTTTACCCACATGCCGTGCCACCCACAGACCTTCCCCAGGGCCATGGCAGGCGCCCCCCAGGCACGTGTGCAGGCTCCGGCGCCGGGCCTGCCAAAGGAACACAGCCAAAAACTTCATCCCACCTTCTCTGCAGGGCGACTGCCCACCGGCTGCCCCGACGGCAGCCACGCTCCCTGCTTACGCTGCCACGGCGGACCCATCACACCTATCTCCTCGGAAGGGAGATGTCTTAAAGACCCTAAAGCCCACGAGGAAGACCCATTGCAGCATCCCACCCTTCCGGCACCAGGGAGAGCAAGAAAGGGGCTTTGTCCCCAGCACTCACACTCCCTCCCCAAGTCCCCCCTGGGAAAGGGTAAACTGTTCACTCACAGTGCAAGAAACGGGGCACCTAGGAAGGAAATTTAATCCTAACCACCTATTATCTGATCAGCCCCAATCTCTTTATCAGCCCAATTAAAAGAATTACCCATCCGTGGCCCGGATGCACGTATTGTGCACTTGTCTCCGTCAGCTCTGGAGCCAATTACTCCACCCTCCTTTAAGGCAATTACAAGGTACAGAAATAAGCGCGCTTGTAAAACGCAGGGGACTAACATACTGCTGGAGGCCAGAGCTTGGGAGCTCACCCCTCTCTTGCTTCAAATCCCCTCGGGGCTCGTGTCCTCTGAGGACAAGGCAGGCTCTCTTGCCATTTTGTCCCCCCTCGCCTGTGCCATGGCTGTGCCTCCCCATGTCAACGCAGCCAGAGCCCAGCAGCGTGTGTCCACCTCAAGAGACCTCTCTACTCGAAGCCAGGGCTCTCCAGAGACTCACCGCTGCCAGTGGGCAAGCTCCTGCCCGTTGCCTAAGTTTCCTCTAGCCCTGCTTCCCGGCCACAAATGCTCTGGCTGAAGCCCAGAATCAAAGGGGGTACAAATTTCCTCACCGATGGCTGCTGGAAAGCATTTTTGGGGTAGGAGCTGGCTGTACTTCTCACCAGAAGAAAAGTGCCGCAAAGCCTTCCCCCGCAATTTCCTTGGAGGAGGTGGAACTTCACGTCACCCTCGGCTCCGACGCTCAGGTGGGCACAAATTCAGCAGCGCGCAGCCAATGATCCTGCACGGCTTCCCACCGAGCTCACCTCCCACGGGTACGTGTGGGAGCCCCTTCCTTCTCGGGGGCCCATGGGAATCTCTCCTTGCTCTCCCCCGCAGCTCCGGGTGCTGCGTTCATCACTCTGAGCTGGAGGAAACCAGGTTCACACCATCAGCGGAAGAAGAGCAAGAGAAGCATCCACGCACCAAACAACCCGACGGGCATTTCCAGTCATCCCAGCGGGCGTGCTGGCCCCCTCCAGCCCCATCCCGTTTTACCTCTCCCCTACGTGCCTGTGCTGCAGAAGGTTGCTCACACGTGGAGAACATCCCCTCGGTGCGGGCTTTGATGTACGTTGCAGGAACGGCAGCCTGAACCCCTGGGAGATGGAGAGAGATGCCACGCAGTATTGACTAGCGGCCAAAAACCGCCAGGAGCTCCGGGCAGCCACTGCACCAGCTCTGAGACCAGAGGAGAACATTGCTCCATGGTGGGGTGACCTTGCAAGGCCTCCGCTTCCCTGCTAGAGCTTGGCTGTGGAGGTTGAAGTTAGGGCTCTCCATCCAGCACCTGCGATGCCACCTGGGAGCACTGATTTGCCCCCTCCCCACCACACACCCAAAATCCTAACGAGCTGTAGCAAGTTCAGCAGAGGGCCACCAAGTCGGTTGGGGGCAGGAGCTATGGGATACAGGAGAGGGTGAGATAACAGAGGTGGTTTGGCCTGCAGAAGACACGGTTGAGGGGGAATATTACTGCCATCTTCAGCTACCTGATGGGAAGGTGCAGAGAAGATGGAGCCAGATGCTGCCCAGAGGTGCACAGCGACAACCTAAGAGACACGAGGCAGAGGTTGCAACAAGGGAAACTCTCAACAGATATCAGGGGGTGGAAAAAAAAAACCCAACCGACCCAGGAGCTGAAGCACGAGAGCAGGTGCCCGAGGAGGCTGTGCAGTCTCCACCATGGTGATGCTCAAAACCCAACATCAGCAGCCTGCTCAAATTTGGCCCTGCTTCGGCAGGGTGGCCCAGGTGACCTCCAGAGGTCCCTTCAGACCTCAGCGATCCAGCGTTTTTTCCACCCCTTTGCTTACGCGGGGTAACCAAGAGTTGCCCCGAATCCCAGGAGGCCGACAAGGCAAGGCTGCGGGATGCGCAAGGAGCCTGGCTGACCCAGGAGGGGGAGGACGCGAGAGGAGCTGGCATCCCAGCAGCTGGAAGCTGGCATCCCGGTGGGCAAGCCGAGGATCGGCAGAGCCATCGTCCCCGGCGCTGCAGGACGGCAGCCGAAGAGGGGGGGGGACGGGGACGACGGGTGTGCGGGGATGGAAACGGCAGCCGAAGGGGGGAGGGGACGGGACACACACGGGTGTGCGGGGATGGAAACGGATCCTCCAGAGATGAGGCTCTGTCCCTGTCTTCTCCTCCGGGGAGGAGGGCGGGTGATGCTTCCCAGCTCCCCACCGCTCCCGTCCACAGCTCGACGGCAGGAAAACGCAAACTCCCCCCCCCCCCCCCC
>QJSC01027593.1:2860785-2931147 GCA_003697955.1 Calidris pygmaea | reverse complement strand
GGGGGGGGGGGGAGGGGAAGCAGAGGCCCTTATTGCAGGAAACCTTCCAAGAGCCAGGCACAGCACAGCCCCGGGGTCACAGCGCCTCCGGTCAAAGCAGAGAGAGGGGCAGGACAGTGGATGCCTCCTGCCTTTCCACGGAGGCTGATCCTGCCCTACAGAAAGCCCATCGGGTGGGAGGAGCAGCCAGCAGAGGATTTTGACCCTTTCTAGCCACGTGCCAAACTGTAGGGTTGTGATGGAGGCAGCGTGTCCAGATTTTGTCTGTCTGGAGAAGAGGAGACATCACAGGATACGCCTGCATGAGGGGAGGCAAAGGATTGCTCAGGCTTCTGCATCTCTCTCTGCCCACCCTTTTCTGCAGGACGTTTCACATGTCTGTCGCTACTGGGGTCACCCTTCCCTTGGAGGATGCCATCTGAACTCCCCGAGGACCTGGGAAGAGCAGGCAGAGACTGGCTGGGGACAGCGTGGCTGGGTGGTGGGGTTGGGTCGGTCCTGTCCTCCCAAAGCACCCTTCAGCTGAGCCAGGTCACCTGCTTACCTGGGTCACAGGCAGGAGAAGGTCTTTTCGGTGCCCTGGGTAGGATTTCCTTCTGCGTGGACACGTGGGGATGGTACAAGGGCAGCTCGGTGCTGCCATACAGACCCCGTCCTCGCTTTTGCAGGCACAGGCTTTCTAGGAAGCAGCATTTCCAGCGAGCCAAGCTCTGGAAGGGTACCATCTCCTCCCCTGGGCTCAAGAAGAGGAACCTCCACCCTGCTCACCCCTAAGCCCGATTTCAGCCACCAGGTTAGAAAATCAACACAGATTTGTTGAGGCTGAGGTGGGCTGGGTCAGCATCCAGCCAATTGCCATCACTGTTAACGAGCCCTCAGCACCTGGGGGACATCAGGAAGCGTGACCATCTGGTTGTGCCCCAGGTGGTATCCAAAATCCCAGGCTCCTTGCCAGGAAGCAGGACTGAAGCCTGCCGATCCCATGATGGATCCCTGTGAGAACTGCTAGGGCAGTCCCAAACGGCGACAGCAAGAGGGACCGCACCAGGCTCGGAGAGCGGGGATGTTCTCCTGAGAACCCTGGTAGCATGTGTCCTTCTGTAATGAACCCAACGTACCCATCAGGCTGCTGCCATGTACTGCCGGTGGCTGGCTCGGCAGCGGTGAGCCGCAAAAGCCAATTCTTCTCTCTTTTCTTTTTTTCTTTTTTTTTTTTTTTTCTCCAAGTTGGCCTGGTAACAAGAGAACAGCCGGGGAATAATTTGTCTCTGAAAAAATGAAGCCCGTGTTCTGTCAGTGTTCTTTTGTTCGGGGCATGTCTGTATCAACGGTGCACCAGCTTCTCAGAAATGTGACCCTAAATGGGCAAAAACCTGGCTTGGCCTGGAGGAGCTTGGCCGGGAGGGGGCATTTAGAGCAGACCCAGCCTCACCGAGTGAGGCTGAAGGTGACTTGTGAAGAAGGTGCCCTCTTGCTTTGCTAATTCCCTCGTTCTGCTCTAATTAGTGGCTGTAACCCCATTGGTAGGTACGATTTGGCTGGCAGCGTTTCGGGAGGCGTAGCGGGGATCAAGAGATCCTGATGTGCCCGTTTTGAGCAGCTCGGAGTTATCCGTTAGACAGCAGAATCGGGAGGATTTGTCGAGATGAAGGGAAATTTGCTCCTGACAGCTGCTTCGGTACCAAAGGAGGCAAAGCCTGAGAAGCCATCCTTTTAAGAGCTCCCTCCTTGCGCCCATTTCCCTTGACGCTTTGGAGTGCGCATTGAAGGGTGCAGGTCGGGATCTCCCTGGAAGACAGTGCCTGAAGAGCTGGGTGATATTTCACAGGGACAAGCAAAGTAGAATCCCTTCCTTCTCCCCTTCTCTGGGGAGAAGCCTGGTCGCACGATGGGGGAAGGTGCACCCCACTGACCAAGGGGTAGGAGGCTGGTTTTGGACGAGGTGCTGCAGGGAAAACGTCAGACCCTCGACTTAAAACTAGTTCTGGCCCAGGACACACACCACAGGGTATGGTCAGGCATTTCCTTTCATCCGTGGGTGTGGGCAGGGGTCTGTAAAACCCATGTCAGACCAAGCCACCGCCCCACATCAAGCCCCCTCTTGGCAGTAGAGACCCAGCCAAGAGACCTCCTCTCTCTCCCGGCTGCTGGTCAATGGCCAGCCCCATCACAACAAGGTGGCAACGGCTCAGTGCTTTGCTCCTCTCCACAAAGACGTTGTAATCCACGGATCTTTGCAAGCCTCGAGCCTCGTATCCTCGTCCTGTGGCAAAGAGAGAGCCCCGTGGTACCAACCCAGCCAGAGGTGGGAGATGGAGCTGCCTTTTGGTACCTCTGAGAGGGGCTCCTGCTTGGGCTGCCCTCCAGCCGTCAGGGGACCGACTGTGGGAAGTCCCTTCAGTGGCCAAATCTTAACGAACCCGCTTGGAGCTTTCTAGAAAACGAAGATTCGTTTTCTAGACTCCCCGTCGCCTTGTGTTGCAGCCAAAATCAGGACAAAACCGACCCGTTTTCGCAGATGTAAATGGCCTGACAGAGAGTCAGGTCCCAAGCCGTTACCCATCTGAGCGCAGCTGCTCTGCTTTTACCGTTAACCGAAGGATTTTAAGTATTTTTTCAGACGGGATGGGAGCAGAGCCACCGCGCAACTCGCAACGTCTTGGTTGTACAGTCTCCCGCACAGCCCCTTCCATCAGGAGGGGCTCCGTTGCACCTCATCAGCTTTCTTCCACCATCTTCCTCCTTCCGAGAGGGTGATGTTAGGGGTGTTTCGGAGGGGGAGGAGAAACCGAGGCAGAACAGTTGCGACTCGTTCAGGACTGCAGAAGAAATCAGAGAAACACACCCTGCACGTTTGCTTCTAGCTCTTGATACCCAGCAGGAGGTCCCAGGTCTGCACCCGGGCAGGGGACGGGATGGGACAGTCAGGGAGCAGGAGAAGAGGAGCCACACGTGTGGGCTGCCCTGACAACCATGCCTCAATGAAAGGACCCGTCAACCCAGGGCTGATGCTGCATCTTTTTATTTTTTTTTTATTTTGCTTCACTAAGCAAACGCAGAGCCAGTGATAGGTAGAAGGGAAAAGGTGGCTTGAAAAAAAAAACCAAGCAAAAAAAAACCCAAATAAAAAACAAACAGGAGGGAGTATAAGGGAAAAGTGAGCTGCTAACAAGAAGGAAGTTCATAGATGCCAAGCCCGCACTAATTCTTAATAAAATACAATACTGAAAATAGGATCTGAGAGTCTCCAAAATACAATATCTTAAGGGATCGGCAATAATACAAAATAAGGTTCATTATGTACAAACGAGTTCTGCTTTTGGTCTCTGTACAACGGTGGGAGTGGGAGGCACGGGGACATGCTCAGTGGAAGTGTTGGGGTGGAGGAGGGCGTTGCTTGGACCCGGCAGTGGTTCTTTGTGCTGGGGTGGAGGTGGAGGATGGGGAAAGCAGTGGTATCTGGTGACCTGTGTGAACCTCGAGAAGAGCAGAGCTACGCTGAAGGCCTTCCTCTTCCTCAACCCACCGGCCACGCACGTATGGTTGCAGTTAGCTGTGTCCAAATTTGTCCTAAAATGGCTTCAGGGGGCAAAACCAGTTTTCAGGAGGGAGAAAAGAGGGATGTGAGGGCCCTTCCCTCACTTCTCCCGGTCCTTGAGCAAGAGCCATCCCATCCTTGGTCTCCAGGGAGCCCTCTCCACTCCCAGCCTGGGAGGAGAGGAGAGGCTGGGGCAGTGCGGAGCGAGTCCAGCGTGCTTGAAGAGAAACAAGCCAAAGAGGAGCCTGCTGTGAGACCTGGCAGAGCATGCGACCCGCAACGTCCCAGGTCTCCAACACTCATGTCCCACATTGTCCTTCCATCAAACGGCAGCTGAGGGAACGGAGCGAGGAGGCACTTGAGCCTTTCAGCAGGGTTTTTGCCGGGGAGGAAGAAGGGTCAGAAATGGGTGTCTGGGTGCTGAAGAGGATGGCATAGGCTTGAGATGAGGTCATTTTAGCACCAAGGTTGGCAAATCTGGACTGAAGGGTGGTACAGCAAGAGTTTGCTCTCTTTGGTGCCAGCACTTAGAAGGAAGAGGTCTAAAACAGTCTTTTGGTGACCCCATTTGATTCCAGTATGTCACCTCTTTCCTGATGAGATGTACGTGTCACCAGGGATGCCAGTACATCCTCAGTGGCTTTCACAACACTGCTATGCACACGGAGGATATGAGGGGAACGATGGTTATCTGACAGCCCTCCAGCAGGCTGCAGAGCTCTCTCCTTGGTGGTTCCTAGAAAGACCCCATTTGGCATGAAGCAGAACTGGGGATGGAGAGCTGGGATGGGGATCAGGTTATGGGAGTGGGTGTCTCTCACCCATTCTCAAAGGAGGAGGCCTGGAGAATGGAAAGTGAGAAGGCCACTGACCTGTTTAGCACTGCACTGTAGGGCCCAAGCTGGGAACAGAAAGGGAAATACCACTCCTGCCAAAGCAAGGGTGCCGAGGGTGGGGAGAAGTGGGTTGTGAGGGAAAATTGTTCTCCGTTTCAGAGCTCTGGTTGCCCAGAAGCTGCTGGCTAATTTTTGCGGTGGTTTATCTGTCTGGGATCTGTCTCCCCCACTCCGTTTGTGTGCAGATCTTTGCAGATAGTTGGTGTGGAAGTTATGTAGGCATGTCCATCAAGAGAAAACCATAGCAAGGAAGAACTAGGTTTTCTCTCCACGGAAGCAGAAGTATACTAACAGATGGAGGGGAAGGAATGAGCTCAAACTCTCCAGAGCCATCTCTCCAGCACCAGCATCACCCAATCCTAAGCCCCCCAGGCAGGACAGTAAATACAGCACTCTCTCTTTCTCTCTCCTTCAGGTGCATCTGATGTAGCCAAGGAGTACACGCCTGGGGACATCCCTCTTGGTCTGGAGGCTTTGGGGAGTGAGCTGAATAGTTTGGGGGCTTCCCCTGATCTCCTTCCACTCCAAGGTGAGCCCACTACCCATAGGGTAGTGCTCATTTAATCAGGAGGTAAGGCCAGGAGAAGAGGGCATCTCAGGGCTTTGCCAGACATTTACTGCTGGTTCTGGCAGTCCTGTGACTCCCCTCAGAGAGATCAGTACTAACGGGGGGACACGGGGAAGGGAAGGAGCTGAACCCAAGGCCAGTTTAGGAGTGTCTGAATGCAGTGTCCTCTCCCGCCAAGTCCCCTCAGCTGCTCGGTGAGGAGGGAATCCTGCAATCAGACAGACAAGGCCTTGAGGTCCAGCAGCTGCTACAAGTATTCAGCTGTCTCACTGGAGCTTGTCTCCCTAAGGAAAGAAAAGACAAGGCATCAGTCAAGGTTCATTGCAGCCTCCTACGCAAATTCACCTCCCTGTGTGCCCAACTGGTTTGTTCTGACTAGGATGGAGCCCTTCCCTGGGGAACTGAATGACCAGCAAGCCTGGGACCACCTGAATCGCCCAGTCCTCCTCAGCAATATGCCGGTGGGACACTGCTTTATGGAGTCCCAAACTTTTGCCCCAGAAAATAAACTTGATCTTACGCTCCCAGCCAGCATTGGCCTCCTCCAGCCGCTGCCTGTCCCGGGCAGCTCGGCTGTCCTTAGCTTGCAGCAGAGGGGACATGCCTGCTGCTCACTCCCAGACATCATGCTGTGTTTTGGGGCTCAGACGGTGGCCCCCACCTGCTTACCTCTCATGGAATTGCTCTTTGGGGTGGGCGGGAGTTGGGTCAGTTCGGTTCTGGTCAGGACCCTCCAGCTGGGATTTGCTGAGATATTTGGCTGTCTCATGTGTCCTGGCCAGATGAGGCCTTCCCTCCTCAGACTGCTCTTTTTCAGCCTCCCACCCTTCAGGATGGTCCATGGTTAGGAAGGAGCTATAGCTCTCTTCTAAGGAGCCAGCACCCTCATCATAGAAAAGGAGGCTCCGTGACTGAACTGGAAAAAAGGAGAGCATTGGTTAACAGTGAGGACAAGGTCTCTTGCAATGGGTGGTAGGTCATGGTGGTGGTGCTCACCCAGCTATGGCCTTGTCCATGTGTAAACACCCACCTCCCACCAGCTTCAGGAGGCAAATGCCCCCCTGGACACACAGCCTCTTCAGAAGACAACCAGTCTGCCCTAGGACTTTTCCCTCACGTTCCTTTGACACTTGTCATGGTTTGGGACAATGGTTAGCAGAGAACAACAACAGGCCCAAACAAGGTGCTGTTATCAGAGTTTGTTCCACTGACAGGTCAGGAATCTCCCCTCACCAGACCCCTAGCACATGGGGCAGGCACTGAGGCGTGGATCCTACCCCTGAACTGGGAGTGTTGAGAGAAGAAGTAGAGATGGTTCGACAGGGTGAAATGGAGAAAGCACGTTAAACTCACTCTTACTAGTTGTGTAAATGTCTGGTGCTGGTGTTGCTTTCACTGTCTGTGATGCTGAAGAGAACTCTGGGAGACAGGGCATCAGGGATCCCAGGATCAGAACGAAGCAGAGTGCCAGCACCTAGAGAGGAGATCAGCACAGGGTTAGTGCCGCTTGCCATGAGGAAACGCTCCCCCTCCCTGCAGCACACCAACATGAAGCTGTGTGAGAACATGTGGTCAGGCTGACAACTGGGTCACTGTGGTCCCCCACGGAGGGAAAGGGCTTGCTCTGCTAATCTCTGCTGCAGAACTAAGAAGTCAGAAGCTTCCTCATGTTGCTTTATTTGAAGTATTTCTGGTTCAATGGTAAGAACTTGCCTGTCCAGATGATGAGAGATGGTGGAAAGCATAGCTGGGGAACGAGTTGAGAAAGAGGGAGGCTCAAGAGAAGGGACAAACTCTGCCTTGACCAAAGGGAACCTGACCATTGACTCAGCAGGAGCTGTAATGGGCTATAAGAAAACAAGCTCACTGGGAGAAATCTGTGAGGTACCACAGCGCATAGCAAAGTGAAGCTACTGTCCCTTCAAGGATAAAAATGACAGCAGAACTGCAGCCACCTAATACCTGATGACAAGAGTCCAAGGAAAGGGTTAAATTTGTGCTTGACATGCACATTTTCAGAGCCATGTGTCCATACCGTCTGCTGTCAGGCAGACCAGTCAGAGCTACTGGGCAGTGATAAAAGGAGAGAGGCGGATGAAAGCTCCCTGGAAATCCCCCTTTGGTAGCTCTGCACCTGCCTGCAAATTCTGCCGCGATAGTAAAGCTTCAGGGCGAGGTGCCAGCGCTGATGGTAAGGGACTCTATAAAGAGAACTGCCAGTACAGAGCAAGAGGGGGCACACGGGAAATGATACAGAGCCAGATCCTTACTACCTAAAAACCCACGTGCCGTGGGTGGTACCTAACTAACTGCAGCCAGCTCAGGGCTCAGAGTGAGCATGCCAAGGAGGCAATGCACCTGCTGGTGATTCCTACTACCTACGTATAAACTAGCTAAGTTTGACCTGTGGGGACAGCCAGAAGGTGCTTGACTGCTTTTTCAGAATAGCCACCTATTTCGGAAGAGCCATGCCTCAGTAATGTACAGAAGCCAGTACATCAAGGTAATTTTGACCACCAGTGGACTGCAACAGATGTGGAAGATCAAATAATAGCACAGGGATCCTACACTATGTAAAGAGGGGTTTTAATTGTCCAGACTCTTCATGAATGGTTTTAAAGTAAGGAAATTTAATGTGGACAGCATAGAGGCTGTCTAAGCACATCATATCAAGAACATAAGGCATTCACAACCCTTATTCCACAAAAACAGGGGAAAAAATAAATTCTGAATAGATGTCACTTGGAATTGTCACAGGCAAATACACAACTTCCAGAAAGAGGGGGCCAGCCCTGTGAAGCCTGTTCTTCTCTTCTAAAATGAACAGGCTTTATGGGCTGGGAGAGAGCAGTACACTTAACATCTTGCTTTAGCATGGCTTTCAACTGGAGCTTTGCAAACCAGCATTGTTTTTACTCTGTTTTGTTTCAGGTTGACTCTGATTGATGGTCTGATTCGGTTCCAGTTCAAACTGTGTAACTCTTCATAACAATAACTCTTGGTTTGACTCTGAGTACCATTCATCTCACAGCTTTTGACCATCTCACCATTTTGACCTCTTAAAAAAGCGAGAGAAACTAAGCTACAGGAAACTACTGCAAAACCAGTTGGAAAGGTAGAGGCAAAATTAATCAAAAAAAGATGTCCTGAGAGTGAAGTTATCAAATGGTTCACTGTCAAACTGGGAGGAAGTAGCAGATGGAGTAGCAGAGAGATCCGTTATGGCTTTGGCAAGATTCAACATTTTTAAGCTTGACTTGGATGGTGGACTGTATCAAATCTGCAGATGGGAGAGACTACAAGCAAACTGGCTTTTGGTCAGGATTCAAATTCAGAATGATCTTGACCATGGGGAGAAGCAGTCCAAGAGAACAGACAAATGCTGAGACCTGCTGAGACCTGCGAGGTGGCAGGACTCATTAACAGAGGAAACACGTCAACAACTACGTGGCCAGGCAGCTGTTCTACAGAAGAGGAGCTGGGAGTTGAAATGGAGCACAAAGTGGGCACAATTCGGCGTCACTTTGCAAAGGGCAAATCTCAGCCAGGGCAGCGTGAACAGGCTTTCTGGCTGCCTGGCTCTGTACCAGCCTTCAGGTGGAACACTGTGTCCAGATTTGGGCCCTGCACTTCCAAAAAGATGCAGGGCGATTGGAGAACATCTGGAAGAAAGCTCTGGGAACAAGCAGTGATTCAGTAACTCAGACTGAAGAAATCGTGGTGATTTAGCAGAGCAGACTGAAGGGAGTTGCTCAAAACCGATAGTTTTCCAGTATGTAGAACGCAGCTGCACAAAGGGAGGGTAAACTGATCTTGCTTACAGCAGACAGAAGAAGTTGTAACAGGCTTAAGCTGTTGCAAGGAAGATTGAGACAAGATAGCAAGAAGGCTTTATGTGGGAAAGATAATGAAGCACTGGATTGGTTTGCCCGAGGAGGCTGAGGACTGCTCACCACCGGAGGCCTTCATGAACTGGCTAGACAAATATCCAGCAGGAACGACACAGGACTAATAAAGAAGGGTAGGTACACTGCTCCACTCCCATCCTGCAAGGCACGATGATTCTACATACCTCTTGTGATAAGAAGTGCTGTATTTGAAAACGGAAAACGGGGACTCGGAGGCCTATGAGAGGAACTGGCCAAAGATACGAAGGCAAATTACGAATTCTTGAAATGCTTCAAAGCTCGGAAGCCTGAGAGAGTTGGTGTGTGGGCTTAGACGCCGTGGAATGAAGGGAGCAGCAAAAAGAGATAAGACATTGATCGGAAGCTAAATTAGGTCTTTTATCAGCCTATAGCACAGGGGATGGATGTCTGGAAGGCATCTCTCCTGGACTTGCTCATTCCACGTAGTAGTGATGAGGAATTGCTGGAGCCAGGGGTGCTCTGATGAGCTGCTGCATAAAGGAGCAATGAGTCACTTGGCCCAGCTGGGTCACACCCAAAAATGTGGAAAGAACTTGGGAATGAAGCCGCAGAACAGTCAACAGAAAAGACAGTCAGTCGTTAAAATCTGATCTGACGTGGGGGCAGCAAAGAGTAGCAGGAGTTTGAGGAGAGCTTGAAAGGAGAAAGTGCTGGGAATTCCAGAGCAGGGGCTCTGGAACCAAGGAAACTGACTGAACCAAGAGTGAAAAACAAACCCTCAGGACACCAAGGCTGCTGAGGAAGTGGGGCTAGCACCTCGCCATCTGTTTGTATTTCATGACTATTAACAGTACAGAAGTGATAACTAGATATAGATAACTAACTCTGACAGATTTGTCACAAGCAGCTACTATGACAATCCTGCAAAGACATCACGGGTTATATTTTTATCATGGAACAGAAACTTTCCCACTGGCAAAAAATGAGGTGAAGAATAAGCAATTGACTCTATTTATGGCTACACACTGGCATGCCCCGAAGCTCCACGGTGAAGCCAATATTGCTTAACCACGATCCTCCACTACCAGAAATGAGAGGCAAACAGGGATTACCAAAACCAACAGACAACCCTGAATCATTCTGGTTAGTCAAAAAGGCAAATGAAGAGAATTCCAGCTGGATTTAACAAAGGCCGATGTGCAGGCATAGCAAAACCAGATGCCATTTCTTGCTGATAAACACGAGGCAATGCCCACTGGGAGGAATACTTGAACTGTTCATCCGCCCCGCTGAGTTAAACATTAAGCATTACCAACTCAGCAAAAGAAAACTCTACCCATTACAATGGCAGCTCATTGAAGATTTTTGCTGAATGGTCGATAGCTAACGAAAAGCAAAGGAAGTGCTGCTTTGCCCAAAGAACAAGCCAGTGAAAATGCAGGAATTATTCTCATGCTGTTGCATAAACAACTGATGTTACTGATGTACGTATGACACAGGGCCCAGTTTTGGTGACTCTAACACAAAAGGAGAGAGCAGATGTAACTGGCAACAGAGGCGGGCAGCGGGGAAGGCGGCAGAGACAGGCAATCAACAAAGCTGTCTGGGGAAGCATTGCCCATAAGGAAGATGAAAATGAAGCTCATACCATTAGGCAGGTCCCGGTCTGCGTGGAAGCCATTTTGTAAGGTCTGGAGACTTTCCCAGCTACCAGAGCCTGCAGCTTCTGTAACTGCTGGAGCAGAGTCCTGGGATAGGAGACAACCCAAATCAAAACATGATAAGGAGGTAGCAGCCAGTAAGTGATGCAAGAATACCTCTACCCCCTTCAGATTTTACCCTGAATTTCCTTTCTCGTGAAAACAAGTATCTCCCCTTTGCTATATCTTACCCAAGTTCTCTGACCAAACAGGCTTAGGAAGCAAGAAACAAAAAAGGGTGAGTTTGAGACATAAAGTGTGCAGGAACTGCTGGAGGAACGCTCCAAGGTGCCATTATGTTGAGGTAACCCCCTCTGTCTCCTCAGCAGCAGACCCACCACAACCTTCACCGCAACTACCCACCATTATGAATGCCCCATCCATTTAGGACTCCTGGGTGCTTCAAAGCCCAGTCAGTCATCTCCCAGAGCAATGGAGAGGCAGGCTACCAGGAAAGCCAAGCTCTGGGATGGAGGTGGAACTTTGTAGTCAGGTCAGACCTTGAACACAAGCCCGCCTGCTCCCACTTCACTCAGAGAGACACGCTCTGCAGCTTAACCTCTGCCCCAAACCATATGGTGGATACAGTGGAGAGAGAAATAAAAAACACTTTCGATCCCCTCCAGCTCCTTCAGTCTTGGCAAACTCTGCAGAGGGATGCGGGCAAAGCCAAATCTTGAGTTCAGAAATTAATTCATTCTCTGGCTGCCCCAGCTGGAACACGTGTTAAGGTCTCTCTGCCCCATTTAACTGAACACGGGCATCGGCACACATGAACACAGAACAGTGGTAGGTGTGTTACCAAAAGCCACCGAATCCTTCACCGGGCTGGAGAAGAAATCTGGGATGAGGGAGACTACAGAGCACACAGCTCCCAAGGGCTGCAAATTACTGAAATGCAGACTACTGAGTATTCCCCCCTGGGAACACTGACTGTTTTACACAAATATGTTGGAGCTTTTATAAAATGCCAGGTCCTGGAGCCAGGAGATTGCAGGAGAATCACAGCTTTATCTCTTTCCAAATCCTCTTCTGCTCCTTGTACACATGGAGAGGAGCACAGAGCGTCCCACTGGCAGTGCTCAAAAACCAAACCCAATTAGAAAGAACACAATTTGTATTTTGGAAAAAAAAAAAATAAATTCTCCTGGCTTTTAGGCCAATCTCCTGATTTTGCAGGGTGGGGCTCATGCTTTTTTAGCAGCAGGGGCTGCCTGTGTTCCCAGAGAGGCCAGGCAGCAGGCTGTGCCCTGTGGATGAGAGCAGCTGGGCAGCCGTGTCACCAGGAGATGGGAAGATGTGGCCACTCGCACACCTCAGCCAGACCATGCCACCAGTGGCTGGCCTGGAAGCTGAGGCCACAGCACTCATGTCTTGGATGGGAGGAAGGAGTGGGACAGAGCCTCAAGGAGCACTCCATGAGCTGTAGCGGCCGCAGAGGGGTGGGTGGAGGGACTGGCTGTCTGGCTGTGGTTCTCCCCTTCAGCTTGAGCTGGGGGTGATAGAAATGGGGCTATAGAAACGAGCTTCCCCCTCACCAGCCCCGCAGCTGACCTTGCCCTTGCTCACATCTACTACACCAGTTAAGAGGGAGCAGAGCTGGGCCCTGCTCCAGCTCCTGCTGCCCATCCTCACTGCAGAGGTGGGAGTCTTTATTATTTGCTTCCAAGGAAGCAAACTCCCCTGGTGATCAATCAACCAGCTCTGAGTATTGGGAGCAGAAACGCTCACCAGATTCTTGGGCGAGGGAGCCAGGGGCCTGCTGTGGGAGCTGCTCACTTCTTTCAGATGAGCAGCAGCAGCAGATGGGAGGGAGATGCTTCAAGATTGCTTTGCAAGGGGAAGAAGCAGGGCAAGGGCTGGGGTACCACACCAGGGCGGTTGCCTTGGATTTGGTGGGAGCTGGTGACTACCTTTACTAGAGGAATGGGCTCTGCTTGAATTCACCGGGTCTGTTCAGCTCTTTCTCAAGAGACACCTGAAACAGCCACGTTATGCCCTTGTGTTCTTCCAAAGAGCCCAGGAGCAGAAACAGTGGGTCTGAGAGGCTGGTGTGAGGGACCTCCCTCGGTGCAGCTGCCTTGGAGACAGGCAGAAGCCTGGAGAGCTATAGAGAGGGCAGCGTGAGCCCAAAGGGCTGCAGGGAGAAGGAGGATGAGATGTGAAAAACGCCTTCCTTCTCTCCCTCCCTCCCCTCGCTGCGGCGTGGCCTGGCTGTCCCAACACAAACATTCCAGGCTCGCTAACCAAACCCAGCTGCCTCTCTGCTGCCACGGGCTGAAAACCAGTGCCTCGCCGAGCAGCCCCCGTCCCGCCAGCGGCTGGGGAAGCCTGTCTTTCTCTTCTCACCCCTCCTGCCCCACTGCTCCCCTGGCATCCCTTCCTGCCCATCCTCCCCTACCCGCAGAGGCTCAGGTCTAGCCCCTCTTACCTGTTCGCGTTTTCTAAGGTCTCCACTTTTTTCCAGAGTTCATTGTTTTCTGTTGTGTATGTCTCAACCCTGTGGGAATAAAACCCATAGCTGGTTAATTACCAAGGCCTGACAGATACAGCAAATGTAGTCCTTGCCTCTCTCGGGGTGTGGAGGCTCAGTGGCCCCATCCATCACCTGCAGGGAGAATCACACAATCATAGCATTGCCTAGGTTGGAAGGGACCTTTCAGATCATCTAGTCCAACCATCAACCTAGCACTGACCCGTCCGGCTGAAGCCAGCCCTGGCAGACCAGGGATGAGACTGTATGTGGACAGTTCTGTGTGACATTTCCCAGTTCAGGCTTTCCTGAGGGCTGGGAGAGCCAGTAGCGCCCAGTTAGAGCCAGGTCAAGCCAGAACAGACCCAAAGTTATGCAGGCATTTCTATCACTTCCAAATCTCAGACCCAAAGTTATGCAGGCATTTCCATCACTTCCAAATCTCCCTGAGGAGCACGGACAAGCAACAGAGAGACAAATTCAAACCTCTTCCATTCAAGAGTGAGAACCTGCCCTGGCTCTGTGTGCCTTGCATACGAAAACCAGGCATTTCTGCGCAAATGCTGGGCAAGATCTGACTGCAGGCACTTGAGGGCAGCAGAGAACCTGCAAGGCTCCCTTCCCCTTGGAAGGGAAAGTGGTTAGGCTGCAGTTGGGACGAGCGAAGGGGAATGTCTGCAGGCTCCAAGGCAGGCAGGCCAGGGACACAGCCTGAGACTGCTGGAGGTTCCTCCAGCACAGCCTCCGAACCAGGCGTTCCGTGTAAAAACTGGGCTTGCAGCAAAGGTGTCAAACTGAATGGTGAAGTGCCCAAACACAGATTTTGACAAACCGGCTCTTACAGAAAGCCAAGTCAACCAACGACTTGTTGCATTAAAAAAATTCACTAAACGCTGCTTTTGGTTCACATTTAAACCTGGCATTGTTTGAAAGCCATCTGTCACAGCAATGCACTAGCGTAACAAACTGCTGAGTACGTACAGGCACCACAGCCACGTCTGGGGAAGAGGCCCCACCACAGAAAGCCCTGGACCTGTCACTTGAGCGAGGCCAGCCAACTCCCCAGCCCTGCCTTGAAGGATCTGGGTGTTAATGTGGGACATTAGCTGGAGGTGATGTGCTCTGATGCCTGGACACACGCATGCGCATCGAGGTGCTGCTTATGGAAGGGCATGAGAACCTGAAGGTTCTGGGAGTCATCTGGTTTCATTCAGCATTTTTACGCACTTAGAGAACACAAACAAATAGCATCAGGGAGAAGAGTTAGTTAAGGCTGGGTTTGGGGGTTGGTTTCTTTCCATTTTGCTGATCTCAGGTGGTGTTAATAACAGGGACGAAGATGGTATTTAAACAGAAATTGAATTTCCTGGCATTCTTCATTGCCCGGGAATGCCCATGAGGGTGCTAGTACAGAGGGGATCACAGGATCAGGCCCTTAAGAGTTATTTTCTACCCTGTCAGTGTCATGTGATGTCACTTTAGGCTTATGCCTACCATACATGCAGGACCTCAGGGCTGCAAGGAGAAAAACAAAGCTCATGCAGGGAAGGGTGGAAGGGGAGGGAGTTTGGGGACTAACTGTAGTGCACGGTTTTTCTTGCTATGAAATGCTTGTGTGTCCACCCTCATGGGAATAGAGGGGGAAAAGCCATGCTCAGTGTCCTCAGAGGGCTTGCTGCTTATGGGACAGACAAAATAGAAGCAACTTCTAGTGGAGAAACATGACTCTTACCCAAAATCCCACCTTTTTGGCAGCCAAAATGGCCTGTGTTCTGCAGAGGACCAGCCAAGCTAAGCAGTTAGAAAAACAAGGTTTCTAGAGCAATCTTTATCCTGCAAGAGGATTTCTAGAAGGGAGGGTAGTAGGGGCAGGGTCCCAAACCAAACTTCTGTGCAGCCAGCATTGCAAGGAATCATACTCTGAGCAATTAGGAGACAAAAACACTAGAAAGGGGGGCTGTGCATGAACAGGGCTCCTTTTTCAAATATAAGAATGAGTAGAAGAAACTTACTTTTTCTCTAGACACTCCACATATTCTTTCTTCTTCCTGCGACTCTCTTGAGCAGAGATCTGTGAGGAGGGCAGCCATCAGAGAGCAGTCAATACCATAAGCCTCTAGACAGTTCTTTATGATTCCCTCATCTTGTCTGTTCCCTGCACACACAACACCCTAAAGGTAAATGGGGAAGTTTCTTTCCAGTCTGCCGTTCCCACCAATCTCCAGGACAAAACTGGGAGGGATAGTCGCTGTAGGTATGCAGCCTTCTTTGGCCTGTAGGCCACGGCCATTTGTTGCAGTATGCCTGACCCGCTTGCTGCTGAGAGCATCTTTAGGGTTGCTTTGAAGTCCTCTGACTCACAGGGGTATGTGCTGTGGCCATCTGGGCAGATTCTGCCCCCGACCGCTTCTGAGTCACCGGGTGACTAATTCAGGGTCTCATCATTTCTCCCATGGGATGTTTTCTAATCAGAGCCTAAACTCTCACAGCCTCTGTCTAGCTAATGAGCTCTGTGCATCACCCGTCCTTCACCATGCAATAGCTCTATTTTTCCCTGACCCCACAGCAAAACCTGGCCAGGCTGGTTTGTCTGATCCGTGACGCTTTAGCTTATGGGCCCCATCCCAGGGAATCCCATAACCAGGATCTGGACTGGAAGCCACACTTCCCAAATACAGCTGCATGGACAGCATGCATGCAGAGATGCCCCTTGGCACCATTTCTGTGGGCTGGGAGGCTCGTACCAGTGTACCAAAGGCAGGATCCCACCTTTTCTGAGCTGCACTGCAGCTGAGGAGGTGAGGGTTACTATAGCACCGGTCAGCTGAGGAATTGCTGGAATCACGGGAACTGCATGGTTACATTTTTTTGCAGTCACCTTGTTCTTGATTTTCCTCCTGACCCTCTTCAGTGCTTTCTCCTCTGCTTTGGTGAGGGGCAGCTTGGTAGGAATGGGGTAGCCCTCGGCAATCAAGGTGCGTTTCTCCTCTTCAGTCAAGAGCAGCGGGCCAGAGGTCCCTTGCAACTTCTGAAACACACAGAGAGCAGAAGTCAGTGTCAGCAAGGAGTTCTATCCCAGTGATCCTCCTCAGAGCCTTGCAGAGCAGCTAGGGGCTCAGTACAAATAAGTCCAGGGCAGTGCCCTTTCCAGCTCTCAATCTGATCCTGGGGGCACAGCTCAGCAGCTGCCTTGCTCTTTCACTTGGGAGGGCATCTGCTCCTTCATGGTGAGGCTGGCTACACGCTTGCACTGCAGGACCCCGCCAAAGAACTTTCGGGCAATGCTTAAAACACAGTCTGGTTATGGGAATCCTCAGTTATTCCTTTCTCTTTCATTAACCTCTTTGGAAAGCCCTCCAGTGCATAGGCCACTTCCCAAAGTATGGGCTGAAAGACAGCACTTGCTAAAACAAGTGGTAGGCATTGGTAGCTGCTGGTAGGCATTGGTAAAGACTCATTGTGCCTCTGCTCAGTCCTGTGAGCACCATCCTGTCCTCACACTGCCGTGCTAGGACATCACGTTGCCTTGTCAGAGCATTTCACCTTGGAGACCTTAACCCTTGTTAAGGACTTGTGGGTCTGAGAACAAGGCTGGACTGAGCACTGCCCAAGATAGAGAGGAGGCTGACCTCAAATGTGCTAAACTAGGATCTGCAGGGAGCTGGCAGGGGCTTGCCAAGCCTTGGAGACCTTAACCCTTGTAGGACCTCCCATATGAACCTTTTGAAAGGCTCCGAACCCCTCTGAGTATCAGAGCCCTGTGTCCCAGTGACATCCTGCTTCGTCCTTACGTGTGGTGCTGTGAGGAGAGGTGAGGAGGAGATGGCAGCAGAAGAGCGAGCGGCAGGTCGGGCTGGGCTGGAGGGAGGCAGGGACCGGGGGCTCTGAGATCCATCGCTGTCACTGCCATGGCTGCTGGGTGGAGTTGGAGGCATCTGTACCAGGTCATCTACTGAGAAATAAGGAGATCAAGTCAATGGCTCTCATGTCAGCCTGTTGGTACAGGCATAGGGCTCTGAGTAGCAACAGGAAAAGGCACTACCATTAACACAGGACTGAAAGAAGAGAGTGATGAGTGTCACAAGACAGTGTGGGTCTGAGAACAAGGCTGGACTGAGCACTGCCCAAGATAGAGAGGAGGCTGACCTCAAACGTGCTAAACTAGGATCTGCAGGGAGCTGGCAGGGGCTTGCCAAGACACCAAAGGTATTTACAAAGCAGTAAGGTACTCCGGTGTCAACCAAAACAGAATACAAAGCCCGTGATGTTTTGCTCCATACTCTGTTCACAAGTACAGGAAGCTCTGTAAGAGAAGAGCTCTTCCAAAAGCACCACAGGGCTCACACATTTGCCAGCACACTTGATCCAAAGAGACTCCACTCACTCGGCTGCCAAGCACTTGAAAACTGTCCCCACTTTGTACTGGAGAGCCCTGGGGGCCTTAATGGAGGTGGGAATATGCCTCAGGAATGTCTCTCTGGGGCAGTGGGAGTTCCTATAGTGCTTTCGTTTGTGCATCGGCAGATTTTCAGATGCTTGGGTTTCTTTCAAATTAAACTGGATCCTGAATTTCCTGACTTTCAAATGGTTGTTTTTGGATAACACTACAGTCCCTCTGAGGATTTTAAAGGCACTCTTGCATACTTCCAACTCTGAAGTAGCCTGTTTTGCCTGGGACTCCCTGTCTGAACAATTCTATGCGTGGCTTTTGGTTCAGACACTGATCTGAGCTGGAACAGTGCAGTGCTCGCTCCTCTAATGGTCTGTGCCCCATTGCTACCTTGTATGCATGGCTCTGCCCTCAGGTGTTGTCTTTCCTCCCTGTATGGTAACGATCTCTATCTGAGTAATATAAAGGGATGTAAGTTGACCAGTAAATACTATCTTCTTACCTGCAGGTACGTTTAGAAACTGGTTCACCTCTTTAGGTTCAGCTTTGATCACAGGTGCTGGAGTCATTTCTAAGGGAGTCTGTGGAAAAGAAGCAGAAAGAGCTCTTACCCTGCCCAGAGGGCTCCCACCAGTTCTGCTAATAGCCACTGCTCCCCTGCTCTCCTTTACTGCCCCGTCTCACAGTTCTGCCCCAAGGCATCCTCTCACCACACATAACAGAAACCAGGAGTCCAAAAATAAGCTCCCTAAGGTCTATGTTGCTGGGCACACAGATTGCAAACACATATTTGCAGAGGAAGAGGCAGTGGCAGATGGATATGCTGCCAAGCACTGCACTGAGTACCTCCAAAAGGGAGATGGCTTTTATCTTTGGTGATTCTTCCCCTGCTAGACCCAGACAGTGCAATTTAAACCAACCTCTGCATTACCATGGGAAGTCCCTCTTTGATCTGCCTTCATTCAAAATGGGAGCACAAAGGTTGTACAGAAACAGAACCAGAACAAACCCCCTGTCCTGCTTACATGATTTGCACCAGGGCTGTTGAGCAGCTGTTTCCAATTGGAGGGGACTGAGAGTTAAATAAAGAGTAGATTTATTCCCATCTGGGATATACTGCCCCTCAGTTCCCTGGCTCACCAGCCCCGGGCCCACCATAGGCTGGGGGAGTTTTTACACTAAACAGACACATTGCAGACTCCTCCAGACTGTAAACACAGCTGAGAGAGCACCATGGTACGGCTGCTGAGCACACACAGCAGAGCTTCGAGGGCACAGCAAGTTCAGGCTGTGTAAATAATGGAGGAAGTTTGTGCTCAGTTTTGGCTGGAAGTACCCATTTGCTTTGGATGGTCGTTTAAATGGGAAGATGCTCAGCAGGAGTGGAAAAAGGAAGCAAACCCCAGAGATGCTCTACTGTTACCTACTGAGCTGCTACAAGATACCAAAGGTCTGCTTGAGACTGGTGAGACCGTCCCATCCAACATGGCTGGACTCAAGGCCAGCCAAACTGAGCCCCCAGCTTACACCCATGTACCAGGGGCATAAGTGAGTCTCCTTCAGACAAAGAGACCTCTTAAGAACTTAGATATGACCAAAAGTCACGGCCCCTTGTTTCTTAGAAATAATAATTCCTGCTGCTTCACAGGGAAATGTCAGTAGGACCTGGAGTAGGACTTCCATTTCCAGTGAGCAGCTAAGAAAGTGAGAAGCCATATGATAAGCCCAAGGCCATAAGAAGACAGTGCCAGGGCAGGGGTCTGTACTCAGGAATAGTGGGGTCACTGGCATCACATTAATTGATGCTGTTGTCCAAAATATGAAAATAAACCAAGAGTGGCTATAGAAATACTGGCAGATTGGAGGGGACTGGGCTCCAGTCCATGCAAGCTTAAAATCCTTTGGGTTTTGTGCCAAGGAAACACACTTGTATTTAACCAAAGCCTCCTGTGCTGGACAAAACCCTCCTTCCATCATTTCCCTTGGAAGGATAACCTGTCTTGTAGCTTCACTGTAGGAATCAAGAACACAGTTCTAGCTAGAATCAGGTGTGCTGCTGCTCTGTCTGCCGTTTCAAGAGCGGAATGAGAAATAATGCAGTATTTGGGCTTTGTATCACCTTCCCCTGTCTGCCCAGCAGCTAAATCACCTAGCAGAACCCTGCAGCCACATGGCTGGGTCCACCTCACCAGGGATGTTGCTGTGTGAGAGCCCGAGTTCACGATGGATCTTAGATGGGCTCACCTCCTCGGGGACTGGCAGTCTCTGCAGAGGGTTGAGGTTCAGCACTGGTATGGAGCTGGCAGCTAGCTGGGACTCAGGCAGGTCTAGAGCCAGGTTCTGTTCCTGTTTCACCATGATGGAGCAGAGCTTGGGCCCCAGCGACCACACTCCATTCTCCAGCTCTGAAATACGCACAACATGAGAGTCAAACTCCAGCAAGAACAGGACAAGAAAAAATAAATAAATCCATGCAGACAGTTTCCCCCAGTCTGGGGAGGCTGCCTTTCCAAGTTTAACACTGTCACCACACAAGCATGTGCAGGCCCACAACACAGAGTACAAAAGGGAATGAACCCCCAGCGTGTAGGGAGCAGACAGGACAGAGCTAGAGGGATTGTGTCTCTGCTCTGACTGTGCAGCCCAAGCACTGGAGGACAGCTGCAGGGTTTCTTCCCCCAGTGATGTCTCGGTCTTGTCCTCTGGAGCTTATTTATATTTAGAGAGCAGTGAGAGGAGAGATGCTGGGCTGCTGCCTCTTAGGCAGAATGGCCAGCATCACAGAGCTGCCAGGTGTGTTACCAAGAATAGCACCATCTCTGCGCTAGTGAGCTGGCGAGAGGGCAAGCACGATGACAGTGAAAGGCTGACAGGCTGCTTTGGCCTCCTGCCAGCCTTGTGCCAAGTACCAGAGCTTTGCTGCGTGACAGGAGAGGAGCGAGGTCCGTTTCTGTGGAAAGAAGCCCAATGTGGCACCTGCTTGTGATGCTGCTCCCATGGTTGCTCCCCTCAGTCTCACCTCTGAGGCTCCGGGGGACTGTTGCCTACAGCCATGCCCCGCTGCCATTGCTGGCAGGGACCAAAGCAGCAGCGAGGGAAAGCAAGTGTCTGAAGAGAAGTGAATGGAGCTGTGTGAGCACACTGCCCTCACCCCCCTGTCCCGTGCACGCCTGTGTCATGAGCCTGCCTTGTCACTGGAAGCAGAGATCCCGGGAGCTGGGATTCGGGCAATGGTGGATAAGCTGCAGCTCAGATGGGGGAAAAAAACCTGCCAGGCAGGAGAGCTCCTTGGGCTCTGCTCTGAAGTTTTGGTCCCCTCGATGTTCTTCAAACAGTTCAGCCTGCCAAAAAGCTACTCCTAGCTGGCCTGGAGCCTGCGTCCTCCTCCCTAATCTTCATCCCTTCCCCTTTTTATCTGACGACCAGAAATGCATTTGTCTTGACACAGGACAGTCTATTGCTAAGTGTGTCACCAGATAGTGCCCCAGTTGGCTCAACATGAGGCCTCAGATGGGCTCACTCCCCAACCTCTCTGCACTGCTCTCTACAGAGAGCGCTCACGGCCTGGCTCTCTGCTGCCCAGAGCAGCTCTGCAGTGCAGGTCTCAGTCTAGATGATGTCCTGGCAAGAGAAGAGAGGGAGAAAGGTCCTTCTCAACTCCAAAACTGCCTTGCACAAAGAAAAGTACAAGCAAGCAGCTGTTCATGTGGGAGCTGCCATGTGAACTAAACTTAAAGGTAGCTTAACATCATCTTTGCCCGATTCAGGCTCTGTTGTCCCCATGAGAGCACAGGGCAGAATCCTCCCTCTAGCTTTTTCATAGAAACGGTGGTGTTAAAGATTGGGCAAGAATTCTATCAGTTAACACAGTGTTGCCCTTGCCAGTGGAAGATGTTATCTTCCTGTCTTTGGTCTAGCACCTCTTAATTTACTGACTAGATAGGTCTCTCTAGCAGAGGCTCCATTCCTTCCAACTCCCTGTGTGACCGGACATCTTCAAGCACAGACAGGAGTTCCTGTGGCTGCTCCATGTGTGTATCTGCTGAGTGCTGCTCTCCCTGCCGCTGGATCGCTTCCTAGAGCTTCCCACAATGCAGCAGGGCAGCATCTCAGGCAGGGCTGCCCTGCACAACTGTGACAACGGAGAGGCTGCTGAGGAGGCACAGACTGAGCTGCATTTTCTCCATCCTGCTAAGGACAGCTGGTAGTGAAGTCCCAGTTAACCCTGGTATGCAGACAAGCCCTTTCTGACAGAAGGAAGCAAAGTGTTACACAGCCACAAGCGTTTGCAGCCAGAAAACTTGGACTGAACTCTTCTGCCTGATCACAGGCTGTCACAGAGATGAGGAACCTTGAGAGGTTTTCCAGTCTATCCCACTGCTCTAGGCAAGTTCAACTTAACCCATGTCAGTCCTGACAGATGGTTGTCTGACTTGATCTTACTCCCCTGAAAAGTGATGAAGAGTCCACAGCTTCCCCCATTAAATCTCTTCTACAGTTTCACTATGCCCACTTACGGGAAGGGTTTGCCTACTGGTTAATCTGAAGTTCCCTGACTGTGGTTTTAAGCCTCGTCTTCCTTATCCTCCCTTTTTGTTGCAAAGCTCTGCATTTCTCTTTTTCTCAGGGGGGTGGGGCATCCTCTGTTTGGGAGGGCTGCTGCTGGAGCAGACAAGGGAGAGCAGACCACCAAGGGCTCTCCCCGTTCAGACTTGACTCAGTGAGAGAGCAGCCCCCGGTGCTGTCAGTCCAGACAGCTTAAGGAGCAGACACCCAAATGAGTATGCGCTGTCCTCCCATTTCCTGTCTACATTCTGACCCTGCTCTCTTTCCCACCATCAGAGATTTATCTGGGGAGCGATTGGGTTACAGAATCAGAAACACATAAGCCATCAAAGGGTCAATAAAGGACTGAGGAGAAGGCATTTTGAGTGGACACCTCTATGTTCTGCTGCCTGAGAGGATGTTTCAGGGTACGGCCAGTCTGTAACCACCGCAGATTTCACTGTGGGTTGCTGGGTGAAGCGTGCCAGGAAGGAAGCTCATCCTTTGCTCTGTGCATAATGGGAAGAAGTACAGCTGAGAGATATCCATAGCTACCCTGGGTTGAGGAGGTGAGGCAACGAGCAGTGAGGAAGCAGGACCTGTACAGGAGTGTAGGCACTAGCCTGAGGTTGTTCCAGCACCCGCTGCTCTGCACAGCCCTGGCTCCCCCTGCTCCTGGCATCAAATCACACCCTGCAGAAATGAGGGCTGGTACTGGGAACTGAAGCAGCCAGTCCATATGCACAAACCATCTGGAAAGCAGACTCCACTGGTGAGCAGGGTCACCATGCACCCAGCAGCTTGCCCTAGCTGACCCGTGTTAGTGGGACCCATGTGGGAAAGGGCAGGATTTTGTAGTGTTTCGGAGATCTGTAGAAAAGCTGGGAGAAAGCTGATAAATAGCAAAGCCTCAGCCAGCTCCAAGCCTAGACAGCGCCCAGGCATTCCTGAGGAGCTCTGCAGACCAAGCAGAGCTTGCTTAACATTAAAGAAAAGCCATTCCTGGGTAATTAATTTGAAGTGAATGTCTAAAAGGACTGAGACTGGATGGAGCTGCGCCAAAAGGACTGCACAGTGTTACAAATACTGGACCTGACTCAGGGCTACACTAGAATATGACTCACATCCAATTATGAGCCAAGAGAGACTTGGAAAGATGGGTTGAATTATCCCACTGCAGGACTGGGTGCATGGATACCCCTATACCTGCTGCATTAATGCTAGGCCTTACTCCCTGTACAGAGCTGATCTGTACCCTCAGAGAGCAAGCGTCAGATCCATCTCAAGCTTTCCCGTGTCATGCACCATCCACTCTGTGCCGGCCTCTGCCCAAGGATCAGTGTCACCCTCCACTCAGGAGGAGGTCTTGCCTTGGAGATGCTGCAGCTGAAGCAGGGGCATGTCCAGACACAGAGGAGAGGAGCAGAAGTGGTGACAAGTGTCTCAGAGAGAAGTCCCTGAAGTAGCTTTGGGCGGACAGATTTCATTTCACTGCTTTCTAGAAACTCATGCTTTTTGCTTCTCTCATTCCCAAGCCTCATCTCCTCCTATTCATTTGCAGGGGCAAAATAAAGGTGTATCTATGTGCTCATGATGGTTTGTTTTCAGTTAGTCGCTCACTTGCCTGCGCTGAGTGCCCTCCAAGACTTTACTGGGGTTAAAAGCTAAGGAAAAAGAAATGGAAATGGGAAGCTTTCTTGATACTAAGGCACAGCTTGCTTGGCCTGCCACGAGCCTGTCTCCCAGCATCTCTCTCAGTGGCCCCTAAGGAACATGGCACTAATGGCTGTGCCCTTTGTAGGGACCAAAGAGGCAGCAGAGGCCAGTGCCTCTCCTCCTGCCTTGGTGTTTGTACCAGAGCTGGGATCATTCCTGGCCACGAGAGGGAAGTCTCTGTCCCAGGTCTCACTCTTGCTCAAAGGACTGGCTTTCTTCTGTGTATACTGAGCCTGTGCCACTGCTTTTTCAGGCAGCCTGGTGTCCATCAGCTGTTGGGACACCCACACAGTCCCACAAATTACAGGACTCTCTGCAAGGATGGCTCTAAAAATATCCAGCCATCATAAATTATCCTGAAATGAATTGTTTTAAAAATAGGTTTTTAAATGACTGTTCCTCTCTGTCTGCTGCTAAAAGATCTGCTGGTAAAGAAGCCACTTAGCTTTCCACATGTACCAGCACTGGTTGCAGCCAGAGACTCATGCTTCCTATATTCAAGCCAAAACCCTGTTGCCTGATGCCAAAACAGACCTGCATCTAGGGCATCCACACCCAGGTTTGCAGGGTCCTAAAGAGACATTGCCTATTGCTTGCCAGAAGCTGGTGGCACAGGGAACCACAACCAATTATCATTTTCGTAAATAACAGTTAGCCCAGCAAAGGAGCAATGTGACTGTCAGAGCACAAACTGAAGGAAAAAAAAAAGTGGGCTGTATTTGACAGCGTCAGATCAAATTCTTCCCTGGATTAGCCATGCGCAAGCCCAGGGAATAGCCAGTTTGTCCTTATATATGGAAGCCAGCCCAAAGTCTCTGCTAACAGATGTGCCCGAAGCTGTGCAGTGTGCACGTCTCACACTCACCGTTAACGTTATCTTCAGTCTTGACAGGCACGAGGGGGCTCTGGGGAGCAGAGTCTCCACTGAGGGAGTAGCTGTGCTCTGCCTGGATGCCTGGAGTGGGTGGATCCAGGTCCATGTCCAGCAGCGGGTTCTTCTCAGCCAGTACTGGATCATCGAAGAAACTGCTGAAGAGATCGTTGGAGAAATCCTCCATGTTGTCGGAGAAGTGATCCAGGTTCTCTGAGAAATGCTGAGGAAAGACAAGACAAAGAGGGAGAGAGCATTAGTGTCAACTCCAAGAGGGATCTGAGAGCCCTCCCCTGCTCTGAGCGCCAAACCTCAGCAACAGCCCCTTCTTGGATGGGAAAAAGCAGTTCCTATCCCTTGCTTGCATCAGTTTGATAGAAACACCTTGAATTAAGATGGAAAGGTCCATGGTGCTATACATCTTCTCTGCCTGTTTATCTACGCCACAAACACTCATGAAACTCTTCTATATTCTCACATCTCCCCCTTCCTTTGTGGGTACCTATCTTCAACTTCCCAGCATCATCTCACTGTGACGACGAGCCGAAGAGAGGACATGGCAAGAAATCCCTGTGATGACAAAATGCAAGTGTGGCAGAAAATCATCGTCTTCGGCACCTGTCCTTGGCGACAGACACTTTCTCATGTTCTCTGCCAGCAGCAGTAGGCACTCTGATGCCCCAGAGAACATCAACCCAGCTGCTGATTTCTATCAGAGAAAAAAAAGATCAGTTGGATCAACATAACAGGAAGGCCCCCTGTTGTATTTAATTTCCTCTGGGATTTCACAGCCCCTCTGTGGACCATATGAGGCTGTCCTCCAGCCAGATAATGCCTGTGAAATTCTGCTCCCCGATGAAGTTTAAACACTACAGATGGGCTGTTAACAACAAACAATCATTCCACTAATCATTCCAGTAACAGTCAGTAAATCTGGCCAGTGCTGTTGCAGAACTGGGCTCCTGATGCTACAGGGAACCTGTTTCTTTTGAGGCATATCCTCCTATGCAGAAGTCAAATCACTAACTTTTCCATTTGCTAAAACAAAGCATTGGTTGGGCAGGGAGAAAAATGATGGTTGCCAAACACCAGCTGAAAAATTATCCCATTTGTTGGCAGATTGAGGCTTCTGGCTCAGGGAGAGGAAAGAAAAGACAGATACATTCAAGTGACTATATTACACAGACGGAACTGTGTAACTTAAATGAACTGGAGAGAGCTCAGCAGAGTCAGACTGGGTCCGCCCCCGCCTGGAAAAGCATCTGGGTGGGCAAAAAGGCATTGAAAGCAGCATATTGAAATACCAAGAGCAACAGGGTATGGATGAGAGAGACTGGGAGACAGCACACAGGTCCTAGAGCGGAGACATGAATACCAATGAATTCCAGAGTGAGAGCCGAGCTCAGGAAAGAGTCCGGCTCCTAGAGGAGCGTGGGGTGCGTGCAGTCTTTTCTTTTCCCAGTGCTAGGACCGAGGGAGGAGTTGGCCGCAGGACCCCGGATGCTGGAGCCTGCAGGTTCCTGCTCCTACAGGAAGGTATATTTGTTTTACCTGAGCACAGTATCACTCTGTCAACATTACGCTGGCTGTCAGAAGGTTGGGGTGAGGCTCAGGAACAAAGTAGGCTCCAGGTGAACAGATTCATGCTTCCCACCAAGTGGGGGAGGGAGACAGTGATCTCCAGCACTCTCCGACATGCCAGTGCCCTTCACCCTCCAGCATCATCCCTCAGCCACTCAATTTAAAAAAATCAGATGCCCACAAAGCACGCTGGAAGTGGTGTGTGTGTGTGTATGCCTACTGCCTGCATTCTGCCTGATATGAGGTTTCTCTCCCTTAGCTTCCTTCCCACTTGTCCTGTCCTCCCACTGCCTGGAGTGACGGTCTGGCATACCACCATCTGAGGCTCCCCTGGGAGAGCAGACACTGCTTGTGCAGGTAAGGTGGAGAAGGCAGAGTCATGCTAATTCCCAGTGTTGAGGCCCTCCCTGGGATGTCTGGGCTGAAGTTTCCTCCACTTGTTCCCATACTGGAAGCAGAGTTGGCGGGGTAGCTTGGTAAAATCTACCCAGCCGTTTCCAAGTTGCCTAGAAGGGTTTATGCACTTGAATCAAGAGACAGAAAACACCTTCCATCTGTGCTGAGCATAACCGTCCTTCAGAGCGAGCTGAGTCAGCAGATGGAACCGGATTAGATATTTATCTGAAAAGCACTGGAAAACCAGGTTTTGTCCTATCCTGCAGCATGGAGGGGTAAAGAGTTTGGAGTTCTGAGCATTAACCCCAGAGAGTGCCTGCTCATGTAACAGCTGTTCTTTGTCTTGCTTTCTCTAAACAACACAAGCAAACACAGGATATGGACACGATAGCCTTACGGTAAGGGCGAGAACGTAACCGCAGAAGAGTGAAGGGATTCAGAGCTCTGGCTGCCAACACACCACCGAGCCTGGATCCAACATAAAGCACCCAAATCATCTATACTGTCAGAACTATCAAAACTAGAACCACCATGTGACCTTGGAAAAGAAGCAGAGATGGATGGACAGCTGCAGGGAGAACTGTCTGTGACTCTGCCACATGCTTCAAATTTCTTTCACAACCCTGCATTAACAGAGGCAAAAGTGGGAGTGAAGAGAGTCAAGAAGATGCATTTATGCAGTAGTTCCACAGTAGCTTTTAGAGGCAGCCCACCCATGCTTAGAACAAGGATCTCTTCGTCAGTCAACAGTCTTCCCATTATAGAACAAACCTACCTGGACAGAAGAGGTGGAGATGTGCCTCTAGTTTTATTCTGAAACCGAAAAATCACCACAGCAGTGACTACAGGGTAAGAGATGAGTAGTGAATGCAAGGGCCTGGGTAAAAGAGCCTTAACGCAGGCACCAACACTGGCAGGAGTAATTGCAGATTTCTGGTTCTTCTTTTAGATCCCACACAGCAGGCGTGCTGGAGGAACTTCCTTGCTTGGAAGTGAGGATGAAGGCAACAGAGATGTTGGAGTTCAGGTCCCCCAAGAGCCCATTCTCTCCCAAGAGACAGAGACCTACTGCACAGTATGGGAAAAACACGGGTGACAAGCAGAGAATGAAACTCACACCTTCCCCGGGAATCCAGAAATGTTGGGGCACGTACCCCTCTCTGGGTTCCTGGGTCTTATCCTCCAGCACAACTAAACACTTGCAAAGCCTTCTCATCAAAACAACCCCCTTCCAGCTCTCACTAATCATACCTATACCAGTCCAACATCTCCAGACATAGACATAGATGATGGAGAGAAAGGAGTTAACTTACGAGATTGTGAATAACTCTGGTTATTATCAAAGAGGCCACCAAGGATCAGACAGTCTCAAAGAGGAAGAGCACTGAGAGCTGTCACAGAGCTGGAGGTTGCTATTTTACTCAAAGGCCATGACTATGGCCTTTGAGTAAAATAAAAGAGGACCATGGCAGAGCATGGCAGGGTCAGTGCTCTGAGTTTCTGAGCAATAAATAGAAGCAGGTTTATCACCTGGCCAAACGGATGGTAGCTTTATCCTGGCTGGAAAGTAACATGCCAAAGGAGATGCTGGGCAGCCGCTAAGTTCTCCCTTCCCACCCAGAGTAGGACCAGCACAGCTAAAGGCCTTCATGTGCTACCACTAAATGTAATGACTTTGCTGGGCTTTGGGGAGAGTTTTGCAGATGCAGTGGCAATGAAGATCTCAGCAGATCAGAGGCACGTGTTGGTGGAAGGTCCAAGAAAGAGTCCACAGAGCTTGGAGATGTATGAATGTGGGATGAGCAGAGATGCACGAGCCGAGCAGTTTCATCCTCTCGCAGCCTCTTCAAGGCCTAGACTCTCTCCTTGAAGAACACCTTCCAGACAGGCTGAGATCAGCCAGCTCCTGCTCCTCAGAGAATTGGCCAAGGATTTCTAATTGTGACAATGAAGGACTCTGCAACTCTGCTGAGATTCTCCTTTAAAATATCTCAAGTAGCTTTCACGCCGACGGGCCTGGCTTGAGCAAGGGCGACCAGTCAACTGGGAAACGTGATCCTTACCATCCTGGCCCAGAGGGAGCGGGTGTGAAGTGTACTGGGGGAAAACAGCTTCCAGATGGGATACAAAGCTCACAGCACAGTCTCGTTTTGCATTATACACTCCTGCTATCTCCCCCTCCCTTTCACACCCTCCTTCCTTCTCCTTCTAACTATGCTCCAAAGCCAAGAAATAGCACGAGATGTGTTTCCAAAGCTGTATTACTAGTGAGTGGTCAGGGAGGGGGCAGCCAAGGGACAGAAACGCAATGGTGAGGATGTGCTGGATTCCCTGATCCAAGCCCAGTTTCTGGCTGCCCGTTCCCCCACTGCAGTTCTGTGAGGATGGGGAGGCAGCACCCAAAGGTGACGAGCCAGTGTGCGCAGGTATGGGGGAAGCAATGACCACCCCATCTCCAGGGCCAACAAGAGCCTTAAGAGAGCCTTAAGCTGCTCTGGTGCCACAGGAGAATCTGCTCAGGCTACGGCCACCTCAGCCGCAAGGAGTGCGAATCTGTCAGCTGCTGGCTCCTGCTCCCTCCCACTATGACCGACATCGGCACTGACTCTTCCAAACATATTTCCACCACATGTTTTCATCCTGACCTCATGCTTAGGGTTGTCTAAATAGCGCACTGTATGTGCGTGCGTGCACTTCTCATTCGAACACCCTTTCCTGTTGTACAACAGTTATCTTGGGAGCTAGTGTAAGGCATCCAGACATCCAAATGCAAGCTCTCTATTTCCCCCCACCCAGAGCTGGTGGTAAGACCTCTGGGGACCCCAAGCAGAGACTTTTCTCCTGCCTGGTTGTGCATGGTTGCCTTAAGGTGCCACTCCCATAGCCCAACGGCACCATGCATGGCTGTGGAGGGAACGGTTTCCTCTCCCTAGATCCACTTCTCATCTGTGGTCACCCTGGCTGCATCTGTCCCTCCTTTTCCCTTTCACGCTTCCATCCTTTGAGTGTGACTTTCCTCTTCCCACCTCCAGCTGAGTTGTTTGGAGACAATCTCCCTTCAGGATCAGCCTGGTTCTCACAGCCTCCCTGCTCCCACCACAATGGTCTCGCTCCAAAGAGAAAGCGGCAAGGGGCTAATCCAGCTGGGCGGCAGCCCAGGCCCGGGAGACGAAGGGCCTTTGCAGGTTGGAGGTTCTGCTCATGCTGGCAAACAGTGCAGATGGGGAGGGGATTCTTCTGAGTTTTCTCTTTTATTTTTGAAAGTATTTTTCCTCTTTGCTTGCCAAGATAAATCTCCTGTCCCAGCTGTGACATCTGCATTTCCCTTCTCTGCTTTCACTAAGGAATGAAGCCCCCTGCACTCCAGCTTCGCAGCCGAGGTTTCCTTTACATTCCAGAAAAGAAGAGCCCATACACTCCAGACAGTCCTTCTGCTCTCTTTAAAATGCAATGAATTTTAGACCTTATGAAAGTGAAGGTCTTGACAGCGTTAACAAGATCCAGGCAGGACGGACAGATGCTGCACACACTTCTCTTCACAGTTCTAGTCGGCGCACGTGCACCCCAACGGGCACAAGTGATCATCCAACCACCTCTTGGCTCTCTCAAACCCCTCTGGTGCCCCTCCATCCTCACCTGTGTTGCTCTTGGTCTCTCCCTTCATGTACCACAGCTCCCTGCTGCTCCGTGCCTGGTCACCCCAGGCACCTGGTCTGCCTGGATAGCTTGCAATTGATCTGCTGTTCCTCCTTCTCTCCATGGCATGGCTGAGGCACTTCTGCAAACCCCCCAGCCTGCGAAGAACATCTACAAACCCCACTGCTATTTCCCTCCAGCAGCAGGACAGCATCCTGACCACCAGCACCCCTCAGTCTTTCGCCGAAAATGACAGCAACGCCCAAGGCACCCGTGGTTACATTCAGCATCACCACCTCACACTGTGGCAAACCAAACGCTTTCCCTGACACCCAGCCTCCAAGCAGCAGAGGGTTTGACTGAACCCCATCTGGAACCAGGCCCAGAATTTATTGCTGCCTGTAGAATAATGCAGAATGACAGACAGCTGGGGGAGGTTTCATGGTCACTGAAAGCAAGGCGAGTGGCACAGCTGGCCGTTGGGAAAGCAGGTCATCAGCTCCTTCCCCACAGCCACTGCAGCCCCTTAGTCTGAAGGTTACTCCTCAGCAGCAGCCGTGTCCCCGCTGCCTCGCGAGGTCCCAGCAAGGCTCAGGCACAGCTCGCTTGCGGAAACCTCCTTCCACCGCGCATCCGTGCCAAGGGCCTGGATTTACAATTTCCAGCGCTAGGCGCCACCAGGCCTAGGAGGGACGAGGGAGGCTCAAGGCGCAATCAGGGGAAGGTGACTGAGGGAGCGGCGCCAGGGCCAGGCGCTACCCTGAAGCGAGGGACCCAGCAGCAAGCACTGCCCGCCGGGGGTCCCCGCCGAGGCCCCGGGTGCCGGCCGCGGCCTCACCCCCCCCCCACCCCGCCGCCCGGAACCGTTAACGGTCGCGACGGCACGCTTCCAACGGCCGGCAGCGGCGGCCGCCCATTGGCCGCTGCCGCCGCGCCGGCGGCCAATGGGAAGGCGGCTGCCAGCCGAGCGGCGCGCGGCGGGCGGGAGGAGTGCAGGGTTAGGACGGAGCGGCCCCGCCGCGCCTCAGGGCCCGGCGCGCGCTCCCCTCGCCCTGCCCGGCTGGGCGCTGGGGCTGGAGGAGGCGCTGAGGTGGGAGAAGGAGAAGGAGGAGGAGGAGGAGGAGGAGGAGGCCTCGCCTTTGCCCCTTCATGGCTCTTCCTCATCCTGGGATGTCTTAATCACTGCCCCAGAGGACACCGTCCCCAACCCCACGGCTGCGGCCGGACCCGCGCTCCCCTCACCCTGCCCGGCTGCCACACGGCTCGGCTGGACGCTGAGGTGGAGGAGGAGGAGGAGGAGGAGGAGGAGGCCTCGCCTTTGCCTCTTCATGGCTCTTTCTCATCCTGGAATGTCTTAAATCAGTGCCCCAGAGGACACCGTCCCCAACCCCAGCAGGGGAGGGGGGTTAGGAGGCTGGAAATCAGCTGTCAGAATGGGTGATGTTAAAAGCATACCCACAGTGCAGACCACATCAACATTCTGTGGCGGTGACTGTACGGTGAATGTCCATCAACATTCTGTGTACGGTGACTCCTGTAAACCAGGAGTCTGAGGAGAAAGACCTAGGAATCCTGATGGACAACAGGATGACCATGAGCCAGCAATGTGCCCTTCTGGCCAAGAAGGCCGATGGCATCCTGGGGTGCATCAAGAAGAGCGTGGCCAGCAAGTGGAGGGAGGCCATCCTGCCCCTCTGCTCTGCCCTGGGGAGGACCCATCTGCAGCACTGGGTCCAGTTTTGGGCTCCCCAGTTCCAGAAGGACAGGGAACTTCTGGAGAGGGTACAGCAGAGGGCTACAAAGATGATTAAGGGCCTGGAGCATCTCTCTGATGAGGAAAGGCTGAGGGACTTGGGTCTTTGTAGTCTGGAGAAGAGAAGGCTGAGGGGGGATCTGATCAATGCTTATAAATACTTAAAGGCTGGGTGTCAAGAGGATGGGGCTGGTCTTTTTTCAGGGGTGCCCAATGAGAGGACAAGGGGAAATGGGCACAAACTTGAATATAAGAATAAATATATTCCACCTAAGCATGAGGAGGAACTTCTTTCCTGTGAGGGTGGCAGAGCCCTGGAAGAGGCTGCCCAGAGAGGTGGTGGAGTCTCTGTCTCTGGAGACATTCCAAACCCGCCTGGACACGTTCCTGTGCAACCTGCTCTGGGTGGACCTGCTTTGGTGAGGGGATTGGACTAGATGATCTCCAGAGGTCCCTTCCAACCCCATGTGATTCTGTGATTCTGTAATACCCAACTCGGAGTTTGCGAGCCTGCTGTTCACTGGGAAGGAATCTAGAGAGGCACCCAGGCATGGGGGGGTGGGGGTATGGGGGGAAGGAGTGGGTAAATCACATCTTTAACTTAAATGTTTTTGTCCCTGAAAGGAAAAAAAAATAGCAAAAGGTACGTGGAAAGCTAAAATCTGCCAGCCTGTAGCTGGGTTTCCCAATGGCCCTGGAGGAGGCACGAAAGGCACCTGCAGCGGCAGAAGGGTGATGGACACAGAATCACAGAATCACAGAATCACCTAGGTTGGAAGGGACCTTTAAGATCATCTAGTCCCACACCGGGGTTTAAGCGTGCTCAGCGAAAATGGGATTAGCAGCTGGCACGGGGAGGTGGTGTGGGAGAGACTGGAAGCACCCTGGGAGGGGAATGGCTGTGGAGACAGGGTGAGGTGAATCGAAAAGACAAGCGGTGGCGTGGTCTGGCCACCGTGGTGTGGCTGTCCGTGTGCCCTTGAACCACCTGGGGATGCCAGGCTTGTGTATGCCGGGAGGGGGAAAGTGTCAGCCTCCCCTTGGGCAAACCGGGCTCCTCTGGCCCAGAAGCCTGCAGGAGAAAGAGGAAAGCCCCTGCTTTCCAGTGAGCTGTTGCCGTGTGGATGCTGCATGTCCCAAATTTCCCTTGGCTTACAACTCCCTTGCAGCCGAATCTGATAAAAACAATTACAGCAGGACCTAAACCATATGCAGAAGCGGACACAACCCTCTGAGGATGAAACGCGTAGATCAGCTGCTCTTTAACCCTCATTTGGCAGAAGATTGGAGGGCTATTTCTAGGTCTCCGTGAAAGGTAAATAAAAAGTTTGTCCTTCAAGGCCTTTCTTGAGCCCAGAGAACTTGAAGACACCTGCTTGCTGCAAAACAAAGCCGCCTTTCTTTCTGAGCCATCCTCACGGCAGCTGGGCCGGGTTTGAATGGAGCTGCGTGGGAGGTGCTCTCCGTGGGAAGGCAGGTACCCCCGGATAAGCTGGCAGGGGTCCCTTCCTCTCCTTCGCCCCTTCCCAAGCCGAGGTCAGCGCACTCGCCGGGCAGAGACTTCACACCAGCTCTGAGAGAAAGAAGCTGTACCGTCATCACTCCCCCCGCACCCGGGTCTCCTTGCCTGAACTGGTGCTTTACCTCTTTGTGTTCACTTGGCAGCCTCAGCTGAGTTTGCAGCAGGCTCCCAAAAGCAACCTAACTCCACCACCATGTTGGGGCAGGGGGGCGACAGGAGTCTTTCAGCTGCCGTCGAGTCATGGGGAGGAGGTTAATGTGAAGTTTATCCCTGTTACTTGTGAAAATCATAAAATCATAGAATGGTTAGAGTCGGAAGGGACCTTAAAGATCGTCTAGGTCCAACCCCCCTGCCATGGGACTAGACCAGGTTGCTCCAAGCCCCATCCAGCCTGGCCTTGAACCCCTCCAGGGATGGGGCGTCCACAGCTTCTCTGGGCAACCTGTTCCAGTGCTTCACCACCCTCAGGGTAAACAATTTCTTTCTGGTATCTAATCTAAATCTCCCATCTTTCAATTTAAAACCATTACCCCTTGTCCTGTCACTGCACTTCCTGGCAAAGAGTCCCTCCCCAGCTCTCCTGTAGGCTCCCTTCAGATATTGGAAGGCTGCTCTAAGGTCTCCCTGGAGCCTTCTCTTCTCCAGGCTGAACAACCCCAGCTCCCTCAGCCTGTCCTCATAGGAGAGGTGCTGCATCCCTCTGATCATCTTCGTGGCCCTCTGCTGGACCCATTCCAACAGATCCATGTCCTTTCTATGTTGAGGACTCCAGAGCTGGACGCAGTGCTCCAGGTGGGGTCTCACGAGCGATAATATATAATCCATCATCTTTGGGAAGGCCCTGTCTGCTATGGTGCAGCTCCGTCTCAGCCCTGCAAATCGAGAGAACAAATCTACCCTGAGAAAGCCCACATGGATCTAATTGTGTGTGGCACGTCCGCCTGGACAGTTTAGGGAAAAAAATTCCGCTGGATGGAGAAGGAAACACATTGCAACGAAAGGCAGCAGGCAGGACAAATGAAACAAAATACAGCTTTACTCTCGTGACCCTCTGTGAACTCTACTGCCATGCTGCAGTGACGCCGGGCTCACAGTATCCCCAAAAGACATGAAATACAGTTCAGTACAATTAAAAATAAATTAGAGAGGTGCAACTGCTCAAGCTAGTCACCCGTCAGTTGCACGGAGATTTTATTCAATCACCAAAATAAACCGGAATAAACGCCACTCCACCATTTCTTCCATCTTTCTTGGAAGCTTCTGGCCCTGCCCAATTCTGGGCTGGAGCCACCAGCCTCGGCAGATCTCTGCTCTCTCACAGCTTGTCACCCCCATGCCATTATGGGCCTTTTTTGTGCATTCTGCCAGAAAGGCAATCTAAGGAACAAGAAAGGTGCCCTGGGAGATAGAGGAAATCTGCTTTGCGAGATAACTGGAGAAGGAGGAAAGCTCTGTATTATCTTTACAATCAGCTTCATTTGTCTCATTGAAACTGTTTCTCTTTAGCGCTCGGAGAGCAAAATCGGAGATAATTCACATTTTGTCCCCTGGCAGGTCCCTGGAGACCCATAAAGAAAAGCAGGCCTTGGAAGAGGAAGATAGCTGCGCGCTGTTCAAGTCCAAAAGCTGAGCCATGCAGCTAATACCAAACATTACTGGTGGTTTCATTCCTTGGGCCTTTGTTAAGGGCAATTACCAAGCAAGTAAGTCTGAACCAGCTGATTAGTGACTTAAGGATGTGTGGGCTTTTCACCCAAAATCTTGAGAGAGCAAGAGCTGCGACTCTCTCAGTGGCCAGGCTGGGCGAGAGCTGGGTTTTGCAACCAGCAGACTGAACAGGGTCCCACACCAGGGCTGTTTTCAAAGCAATTCAGCTTGGAATGCAGATTTCTGTCCTGCTGCCAATATCCCAGCGGAAAATCTGTGCCCTGAGCAGCAGATAGGAAATTAAACTTCAGCTCCAATGCTGAGGGTATCATTTTCACCTCAGCGGCGGAGCTGCAGAAACCAGAGTTTCTGGGGATTGGGGAAATCCTTCCTAGCCCTTGAAGGGCTCGAAGTAACATCCCTCAGACCATTTGTCACTGCTGGGGCAGCCTGGATTAACACCATCCTGGGGGACAATGAGGATGTGATGTTGGTGAACAAGGGGTCAAAGCCCTGCGTTTCCAAAGAGGATGGAGATCTGACTGGTAAGACATATGCAATCACTACAACCATGGGATGAAAATCAAGGCTGAAGGAGAAAGGCAGCCTGTGCGAACCCTTTCCCAACACCTGGCTCTCCAGCTATCCCTTCTCCAAACCAGACTTCTCCATGACAAGGTCCAGCAGCCGAGTACCCTGTAGCTGGTGAAAAGAAATAGAAACGTGAAGATGGCTGGGATCACGTGTTCAAATAAAGTCAGAAGCTTCTGGGAAGAAAAGATGCCGTGTTCCTTTGAAGACAGGAAATCTATTATGCCCTGACAACTTGCTCCTGTGTCTGAGATCAAGCAGGCACCTGCACGCCAGCATTGGAGGGGTGCCAGCAGAAAGTGGTGGATTTGGGAATCCAGCCTCTGGACATCCCCAGAGTGGGACAAGGAGACATTGGGTGGCTTCATCAGGGTTTTAGGGCCTGGAGAAACCAGTCTGGTGATAAAACATGGTTCCCTACGTAGCTGAGCTCAGGAGCTATATTCATGCCTCTTGCTTCAAACTCACCATCTGCAACTGAGCTTCACAGAAAGAAACATATCATCTCAGTGTAAAAGCTTCAGATAAATCCATCCCTTCTGAAAAAAAACCCACCCAAACCTGTTGTAGAAGCTAATTGCAGTCACCAAACATATGTGTCATTGCAAAGAGGGGCTCTAGTTTAAGACTCCAAAGTCTTTTCTCAAGCTTTTTGCTCTTAGATGAACAAGAGGTCTTCCCAAAAACACAACCAAGTCACCTTTCAATCTGTGGTGTCTGGTATGGCATGGCCACCACAACAGCTTATTCTGCAAACAGCAGAAACAACAAGGTAGGGAGAACTTGAGGACTTATTTAATGATGACGGGTTGTGGTCATTTACTACCACATTAGCAGTAGATTAAAAGATTAAATTATCTTTCTGTATAATTAATTGCTGGATTTTAACGTAGTCAAATCACAGGTGGAAACGAGTGATTCCTGTGGCAAAAGAAGTTACAACCCAGCCATGGTGGCCAGCGCTGCTAAGTGCTAATGAAGGCTCTGTGAGCCCTAGAAAATCAAGATAAAATCTACAGTGGTTTGGCTTCTGGGCATCCTTTCAGACTTGGCCTTATTATGCAGGTATATAATCCAGGACCAGGAGCAACAATAACCTCTTAATATCAATCATGGCTTTATGGGCAACAGAAGAGAAAAAAAAACATCAGTGAGATCTTTCCCTTCTGTCCCTTAATGCTAATGCTGAGTGACTTCTCCTAAGTATGGAGTTCTCCATATGTATGAAATCCTTCCCGAGCGTCTGGTGTCCCAGCACAGACACACCCAGCCCCTGTTGCTGCCTGGATGCTCGCAGCACCGCATCTTCTCATGCCATCCTCTTCCCTCATGCCTCTGCTGACTGGTTCTCCCCTGTTTTGCTCCTCCATCGCCCGTCCCTCTCTCCGAGAGGGTGCACACATCTGGCTTGCCTTTATTGTGCGATAAATCTCACCCTGCATCTTGGGTTCATTTTCTGAAAGTTTTGAATGGTGTCTTGGAAATGCTGTTGGACAATAGGAGCTCTTTGAACCCAGGCCAGCTGGACGGGACTCCTTGCATTGCAGCTGACATGCAGGCTTTGGCGGCCTTTCTCGACTCTTTCCTCTCTCCTCTATTCTGTACAGCATTTGAGCTGTCCTCAAACTTTATTTTTGGAGTGGGCAGTGCATTTCTGAATCTTTTCATCATTATATTATTATTAATTATGGCCATGACTATTTCTTTTTGTGCTGGCACTCCTGGGTGGATCTTTCCTCTCTCACTTAATGTCTTGGGTAAGACTACCTTGGCCGCAACCCACTTAAGCAGTGACTCAGAATCCCTGGCCCGTTCCCAGGAGAGATGCAAGAGTTTTGCCAGTCGGTTTATAAAGAGGCCATCGTTTCCCTTAGCTACTCTCTCTCACTCAGCAGAGCTGAGTCTGCTGGAAAAGCTCAGCTTTTGTGGTTCCAGTGAGTCCATCCCTGGGGGACAGGCCCGTCCCTGGGGTATTCTGAGAGCAGAGCCCTGCTCCTTCCGCCTGCAACCAGGAGAACTTCTCAACCAGGCAGTAGGACTTCCCACCAAACAAAATTTTGCTCCCTGGGGGTCACTGCGCTCAACTTCCCCGTTCCCAAGCCCCTTGGAGGAAACAAAGCTAAGCGAGGCATGTGGGCAGGATGAGGTATCGTGAGGGAGGGAGGGAGTACCGTGTGTGCTCATGTCAAACTGTGGCTCATCACACAGCTACCCACAACTTCTGAGTCAGAGCAGAGAATGGCATACTCTGAAGCAGGCCCCGCGTATTGCTGGGTTTGAGGTTCGCTTGCAGCACTGGTACGCTGTAGAGAAATCCCATCTTCATCCTCTGGGCATCTCAGACCTTTGCAGCCAAGTGGGAGGGTGGAAATTGCTCTGTTTCTGAAGTCGAGAGGGGACCTATGGCTCTACTGTTTGCTCCTCCACGCATTGAATTTATATAGAGTAGAAGACTGCTTTGCTCCTGTGCGGCTCCTGTAACTTCAAGACATTCAAACAGTGTGCTTTTATGGAGGTGGACGTGCAAAGCCTCTTCATTTCATGTGCTGGGAAAGACTCAAAAGAAAAAAAGAAGAGATGGCTGGTCTTGGTGAGGCACGGCTGTCTCCCACAGACCGCAGAAGGAACGTGAGCCTGAATACTTCCCATTAGTCTGCACTGCCTCCTGGAAATGGCACTGAGTGATGCAGGGAAGGTGATCACAGGCCTTCCCTTAGCGAGGGTGGGCGCTTGGCAGCATCGGACCACATCTCGCCCAGCTCCCCTTCCCATGTGCTGGGAAGCCCACCTGCCTCGCAGGGCAGCCGGGAGCCCTGGTGCTCCCCGGTGCTGGTGTTAGCAAGGGAGAGGGACTGGGACCATCGCTTGCTTTTAACTCCCGTCTGCCAAAGGGAGGAATAGGTCTTGGACCACATAAAATTCTCCTTCCTCCTATTCTGCTGCAAGACCCGGCAGGGCAGGGAAGCCCCACGAGCAGCCGGGTCCCACCAGCCCTCTCTCTGTGCCAGCACTGAAGGCTGAGCCAACTCCTGAGCTGCAGCCCCCCAGGAACCAGGCAGAGGTGGCATCCCGTCTCCAGCCGTGGCACGGTGCAAACCACAGCTGGTTCCCCGTGAGGGGTTGTCTCTCCCTGGCCGGCAGGCTGGCAGCGACTGGCCTTCACGCTGGCGGGGTGGCACTGCTTCTTCAGCTTGAGGAATGCAAACTGCCTGAGCTGCTCTTGAGGATCGGCCAGGAAAAGTCCATAAATAGCAACAGGAAATCAAAATGCCCGCTCCAGACATGCACCAGATACGAGGCCATCCAGCGCAGGGAGAAAAATCAAATGCTGGACGGTGGAGATTACATCATGCTGTGGATAAACCTGTGAGCCCGTCCAGCTGGGGCCATGCCAACAGGTCCAGATGGCTCAGGAATGCTAACTGCATAGCTACCTCTCTCTTGTCTTTGCTTTTTCTTCCCTCTTTCTTTCCCTATTCTCCATCCCTCCTGGCCTCCTTCCCTCTTCCCTTTCCCAGAATAAATAAATAAATCCTCTGGCAACTCTACATAATCCAATTCCATCAAATATCAGAAAGGCATCTGAGACCAGTGGACGGGGCACTGGTCCGGACATGGGTCTCTGGCACTTACGTGTAGATATTGAGGCTGCTGGGTGACTTCAACCCCAGAACTTGCTGGGGTGGACATAGTAATGCGTGCCTTCATCTCACCTGGGACTTCAGCCCCTGGATGTGAAGGAGGAGGTTGCCAGGACGGATCCCCCGGAGCCTGGAGCATGCGGGAAAATGAAGAAATGAGCGTTGCTCCTGCTCTGCTGCAGCTCACCCCAGCTGCTCACAGCTGCCACTGACTGTTCGCCGGGGCTGTAGTTACAGGGGGAGGGAGAAAACAGTTTTGCTGTCACAGCTAGCAGCCTCTGGCTACCACCCTGGCACTAATTAGCAACAAAGAAAGGAGTGCGGCACCCCTCTGTTCTGTCCCCGGCGTTGACCAGAGCTCAGCTCTCCCTCAGTGTGATAAAAACAGGGCTCGAAGATAGATACAAAAGAAAAGAATGAAAGGTGTGTGATTTGCCGGGTCTGAAAAAGGGGCTGCAGGCCATTTGCTCATTATTTAATGCTAATCCAGCTGCTGGGCTGCTGCCAACTGTATCTGACAAATCCCGAAGAGCAGAAGAGGTGTCAGAGAGTGGGAAAGCAACTTCTGCATTGCTCTTCCCAGCAGACGATGGCGATCCTAACTTTACAACAGCTCAGGCAGACTTACTACGGGGAAAAGGCACCTCCAAAGAGAAAAAGGAAAGCACAAAACCACGCGTTGAGCAGCAGGAGGGACTCCCGTGAGTCTTGAATCCCCTGCTTGGGGACTGTAAAGCCATGTCCCTCTCGTACTTTCAGCTTGTTACCTCCTTCACAGATACAAACCAAGGCAGACACAGTTTGGGAGCCGGGGAACTCAGCAGAACCCTGACCACGCAGCAATTTTGGGCAGAAATGTAACGGGGTGCTCTCAGCAAGTTGCGCCAAACCCCGGGGAGAAGTTAGGTTTTGCAACCGAGCCAGGATCTGGTTGTGCATTGGAGGATGAGGTATGAGTACAGCCCATTCACTGGATTTATAAAGCACAAATTGTTTAGTTTTCAGTAAGGCTCAAAGAGGTCAAGCCAGCAACAGCATGGGCCAAGTACTTCAGCTTAAATCCTGATGCTGACCAACACAGTCATTCAGACTGACACAGAAAGATTACTCTGGATTAGCTGGAAGTATCTGAGGTCAGAATCAGACACGTGCAGTCCCCAGGGGTAAGGAACAGGAGAGGGGTGAGGGATAGATGGGACATCACTGGAGGAAGGACCTGCCAAACTGAAAATGTTGCAGCTATACGTGATATTTACAAAGTCACTCAAAGGGACTCTGACCGGGGAAGCCAAGAAATAGCTCCTATGGACCTTTCCTGGCAGATGCCTGCTAGCAAAACCCCACCCCAGTCTAATTTTCACTTCACCCAACTGGTGGCACTGCCTCACGTCAGTAAGAATAAGGATGTGCACTATTTTACAGCAGGCAAAAGCCGCCTCGCCGCAAGGGATCACAAGCTAAGTAACTGCCAGAGCTGGGACTAAAATACACTTCTCCCATTCCTGACAACCTCACTGCACCACTGTCCATGGGGAGAAAAAAAAAAATTAAAAAAAAAACACAACAAAAACAAACCCAGCATCATTCAATTGGCAATTCAGTATTTGTGGCTCAACAGCACCTCATCAACTCCCAGACTCTGCCACATTTGCTTGGAAAGAAGAGCCAGATTTCCAGCACTCCCTGGGCAAAGAGCTCTCAGATCGAGAGACTGAAAAGGCTTTGAAAGAAACCTTCCATCAACAGTCTTTACAAATGTCAGAGCTGGTTTCCTCCTCCCTGAGCTGCCTGGCTTGCAGTCCTTCCCCCTGGGGCAGCAATGAGCTTAGCCAAAAGCACCTGCCCAGCTCCTTCCTTCAACTGTCATGAATTTATGGGACTCATTTAACATCAAGGTGCTGTGACATGCCAACAGTGAACTATGGAGGCTCTGCACCTGGGTCCTCTTCTTCATCCTGGTCTTCCTCTGCCTCAGCTACCCCTTCTGGAGGGAAAACCTCTCCTCCCAGGAGAGGGAGGGCTGCAAATACTGCAGAGCCAGGAGCAGGTTTGCAAGGTAGATGCCCAAGCAGAGATGTGTTATTCTTCAGCTGCAGTGCTCCCAACTGGACATACCATGGCATCAGGAGGAGAAGCCGGTGTCCCTGCGACGCTGTGCTTGGGGAGTTCTTTGGGTACGGGTCTACGGAAGCTCACCTGCAGGAGGGATGCTGACAATCCAATATTGAGTGTCCAAAACCAATGCTGCATCCAGCTTCCTCCTGCGTAACGTGCTTGGTGTCAGGCCCAAGCTGTAGTTCTCCTCCAGCCTTGGCTGCGAGGTTCCTCCCAAGGGAGCCCCGACAGGCTGTTTGCAGGGGAACTCCTGACACAGATTGCTGAGCTGAGCGCGTTGCACTGCATCTATTCTAGGAAAACTGTTAACTGCCTTTTGAGCAGGCTTTGCTGATCGGGTCAGCCAGACTGACCTGAACGAACATTTTTCCTAATCAAGACAAAGTCACAGTGTGAAGAAGCCAAAAGCAACTTTGCTGAGGTAGTCAAGGCTGAGTTTCCTCTGGAACAGGCTGGACAGTGATCGTAATGAATGACCTCACGTAAGGCAGCACCTTTGAGCCCTAAAGGTGGTACTAATTACCCCAGCACTGGTTTAAATTACATACTGGTTTCAGGGAGAATAGCCATGCACATTGCTTCCGTCCCGTACGAGGGATTTCTGCAATCTTAGAAAGTGAGAAGATAAAATAGGAGGAGAAAGAAAGGAGTGAGTGTGTGGATATCTGCAGTTCCAACCTTCATGAGACCTTGTTCTGGCTGAACAACGTATCAAGATCGGTGTCAAGCATCTATCACTTGGACACTGACCAGACCAGAGCAGCTCCACATGATTACAAAGGCAGACAGCCCTGGAGAGATTTAAGAAAATAGGAGTAAAAGGAGAGATGCAAAGGAAAAGAAGAGAAGGTGGGTAAAGAAGTCAGTAAGGGATGGGTGAGAGGGGAAGGCTGGGATGTTCTGGTCGGCTCAGGAGACTACAGGAAAGGAAAACCTGAAATGATGTGACCCTACAGGAAAGAAAAAGTAAAAAAAATATGTTTTCTTGAGCAGCTGGGAATAAGTTAGACAGATGTAAACGCTGCATGGCAGACATGTGGGGAGCAACTGGGTTGAAAGACACAGCTTGCCTTTCAGCACGCTACCTGCAGTCCCCTGCCGCTCTGGCCGTGCCCTCGGCTCCTCGCACCCTTCCAGCTATTTCTGCTCCAAGGGACGACGCAAAACTCGCAGGCACCAACCCAAGAAAATATCTAACAGCTCACAGCACAAGTTGAGCTCCAAAGACGGGAAAGAGTAAGAAAAGGGCTCCATGCAAGCACCCACCCTGTCCTATTGCCAGGCTGAAAACAGGATCGATGATTTCAGCCAGAGGATACCAAACTACATTAAAGTTGCGCGCTCGGAAGTCACCGGCTGCAGCAAGGTAGCCACGGTGCTAGCATGGTGGCCAGTCAAAAAGCACAGCTTTGGTTCCACCCTTGCTTTCACTTCTCATCTCTCTTGTGGAGACAGGGAGCGATTCAGATGTGTAAAGGAGGATAAATACAGTCTCCAGCAGAAAAGCTGGGATTGGTGGATGTAGTAATCCTAGGACTGAGATTGGCCTGGAAGCGAGGACTAACACACTTGGCTCCTCCAACAGGCACCTCTCCTGAAGAAGAACAATGCTGGCCACAAGCTTGCCTGTGAAGCCCCAGTGATTACACCTGACCTTGCAGCACAGACTTGGAATTTCCCTGGGAAATCTCCGAGCCAAATCAGGCCAAGTGACAGCTCTTGGCCATTTCTTAGTTGAGCTGTAATGGTCCACTTCATCCCTGGTGCCCTACCCGTTCCCCTGTAACTCCGCAGCAAGGAGAGTCACCAACTGGCTTTTGGGTCCCATTTGGTTTCCTGCAGTGGACGGTCCACAACAGGACAAGGACATGCCAGCTTTAGAGGGTTGACTCATCCCTTCCCTAAAATGCACTGGTACAAGTCAGTCTTGAGAATCAAATCTTCATATCAAGCAGAATCCTACCTGTGGCTATGAGAAGAGGACCTGCCAGGTGGCTGTCACAGAGACAACTCCAGAGAGTGACGTGTTTTCATTCACTTCCTTTAACACTGAGCGCTTTTAAAGTAGTAAGTAAGTAATACACTAAATGCTAATGAAATACGACAGTCTGAAAACATACAGGGAAGTGCTGAGAAAAAAAAGGAGCGAGCCCAGGAGTAGACGGTTCTCAGAGGAAACACAGGAGCACATCGCAGAGGTGTCAGCCTGGCTACATCTTGAGTAGCAGGGCTGCATCTGCGAAATCCCTACTTCTAAAATTTCCCTTTAAGGGTCTACTTCAGAAAATGCTTTTCTTTCCAAATTCCTACCAGAGACAGCTCCATTCCAAGCTTCAGCAACACCAGCGCGGAACCAGATGAGACCAGTGCAGCACTGGACGGGACCATCACTCTACTGGATGAGACCAGTGCAGCATGAGATGGGACCAGTGCAGCACCAGATGGGCTCCTGTGCGGCGGAAGGCACTTTGCATCGATGAACCCAATGCTTGTTGTGGGATTCAGAAGCCACCAAACACCATGCTTAGACACTCATACTTGTACCAGGACGAGGCCCGATGGAACAGTCTCAGAGGCTTTCTACAGCTTACTCCGTACGGGTGAAACCCTGCAGTTTTCTCCTCTCTGAAAGCGGTGGTGGCATTGAATGACTGCCTCGTGCCAGAGGGGATGGGGATCACCTGGCAGACATGGCCTGAGCTGTACATGACTCCAGGATCTCCCAGCTGGTGCTGCTGACACCCTCCCTCAGCGGGAGCGGACTTTATGCACAGATGTGCTTCCACCCCCTGCCAAACCCTCCCTTTGTTTACTCTGCAAGCACTTCACCTAAGTCCTTCCTGCTGCTCCCCACCAAGACGACGGCTCGGTCTCCATGGTTTTACTCTGTTTTGGACACGTGCCTTCCCACACTCCTGCTCCAAGTTGCAACCTCTCCCCTAGGGTTGGACTACCAGCGTGGTTGAAGGGTTCTCCCACTTTGGCTGAGATGAGCATTTAGGCCAATGGATCCCCAGCACATTCAGGCAGTTATCCAACAGATGAACGCTTTTATTTAGGAAGAGTGTCCCAAATGTTTGGCAGTTAGAAAGGCATACTAAAGCTAGAAAGGATATACAAATGATCCCCAGTCTCTGTGGAGAAAGTATCAACCTATAATCTTTCAAAGGAAGTTCAACAGGGTGTCGAGAGGAAGGAGCCAGTCTTTTTTCAGTGGTGCCCAGTAACAGGACAAGAGGAAACGGGCACAAACTTGAGTATAAGAAGTTCCATCTAAACATGAGGAGGAACTTCTTCACTTTGAGGGTGGCAGAGCCCTGGAAGAGGCTGCCCAGAGAGGTGGTGGAGTCTCCATCTCTGGAGACATTCAAAACCTGCTCTGGGTGAACCTGCTTTGGCAGGGAGGTTGGACTAGATGATCTCCAGAGGTCCCTTCCAACCCCGTATCATTCTGTGGTTCTGTGGTTCTGTGACATGAAGTGAAGGAACCATGAGATGGATCCAAAGAGACTAACGAAATAGGAAAATCTAGGAAATACTATTTTAGGATGCATTTCCATCAGGCCAGGTCTGGTGGCCCCACCAGGTGTCTCTGTGTCTGTACTCCAGATCTCACAGGAATCTCCGACTGGCAAGTTCCAAGCAAAATTTAAAGAAAAAAATCTTGCCTTGCCCACTACTTGGCTGACAACCAGGGATGTGTAACTGACCAAATTTTACCAGGCATGGGAACATAGGGCCAACATGCTTTCTGCCTGTGTCCCCACAAGGGACTACCCTCAGTCCCAGAGACCCAGCCTCCTTGCAGCAGAGCTCTCTTCTCTAGAAACTGGAAGGGATGAGAAGTGGATGATCAAATCTGCCAGAGCTCTTGTCCTCCCTGTGTGCGGAGATAGCGGGAGGGAGCGTACATATCGTGAAGATCACTCAGACCAAAGGTCAGTCCAAGACCTAAGCACCACTTGAGTGCTATTTATGTCCCTTTAGGAGGCATAAGAGGAACAGAAGTGTGTACAGGCTTCCTGCAAGAGCGATGGCCATCCATGGTGAACAGCCTCTCTTTATCTTCAGGGAAAGTTCCCCTTAAGAGTTGCCCCATCACTGCTCTCCTCCTGCTCACTACATACAGCCCTGCTACTTCCCTCCTTCCTGGAGGCCAGGACAATGTTAAAGGAAAAAGCACACTGTAGGCACGAAGGCACTCAAGGAGCAACCCACAGGGACAAGCAGGTCTTCTTCCATTCTACTAGCTCCCAGCAGGCTCCAGAAGGTGCCACTTGTCACATTGCAGCTGTAATAGACTGTACGTGAATAGATGGGTGCTTGCAGGAATGACCAGAAATGCTGGACTAGGCAGGAGACAGACAGGTGAAATTGGGATAAGCAGAGACTGCATTAAGGGTTAACTACATTTATGGTGGGTCCTTCTGGCAGAAAAGGATCAGCAAAGCTGCCTAAGTTCATAGAGCAGTAGGTGGCCTCCCGAGCAAAAGGAGACTGATAACGTTGTTAGTAGTCATTGTATGCAAGCCTGGTTAGCAGAAGCTAAGTGGAGTAAAAAGCATTTTGTGTCCCTTGGAGATTTCCCCTCTAAGCACCAGACAGACACCACTCTCCTTAAGATTTTCCAAAAAAACCCAAACCCTCATTATATAATCACAGACTCACTCAGGTTGGGAGGGAGCTCAGAAGGTCTCTAATCCAATGTCCTGCTCAGACTAGGGCCAACACTAAATGCCGACCAGGTTGCTCAGGGCTTTGTCCAGGTAGGTCTTGGAAACCTCCAAGGAAGGAGCTTCCACAGTGTCTCTGGGCAGCCTCGTCCACTCTTAATTGTCTTCACAGTGTGAAATTGTTTCCTTATAAACCTTTCCCATTCCAATTTATGACCACCCGTCCTCCTGCCATGCACTTACGTAAAGAGCCTGCCTCCATCTTCTCAGTAGCTTCCTCACCAGCACAGGCAAGCTACTGCTAGGTCCCCCTGGACTGCCTCTCCTCTGGCTAAGCAAGCCCAGTTCCCTCAGCCTCTCCTCACAGGAGAAGTCCTCCAGCCCCAAACTCTCTTGGTGACCATCCCCTCCACACACTCAGATTTATCAACATCTTTCTGGTACCAGGCAGTCCAAAACTGGACACTATTGTGGACACAATTTTATGATTGTCAAGAAAAGGGGGATAATCACAGCCTTCTCTTTATCTGCTGCTGCCCTCCTGTTGCTAGCTGCTACCCGCCTTTGCTACCGGGACACAGCGCTGCTCCATGAGCCCTGGTGGGTCAGTCCACCCATCCTAGGGGCAGGAGACAGTACTTGGCCTTGCTGAATTTCATGAGGTTTCTGGTGACGCATTCCTCCCACACGTCTAGGTCATTCTGAATGGCACCTCCGGGCCTATTCAAATTAATATATATTTTTTTCTGTTTCAGGCACACAGACCTTTTTGTGGATGCATCCACAGACGGTCCATCGGTGCTTCTTTGTCACAACTTTAGATGGAGAATACAGGGGAGCATTTTTTAAAGACCAACATGACACGTGAGGAGTGACAAGGTCCAGGAAAGGCGAGCAGTTTAGAGACCTGCGTTTCTTGCCCCAGAGAAGCACAGCCCCTGCAAGTCAGGTTCATCCATCTTTGCTTTCTGCTTCCTTTCTGAACGGAAGAAATCATCCTCGGAAAAAGTTTCATACTGGCATTTCGTGGCCAGAATTCCTGGCCTTCTCTAAGAAAAATGCTTGCTGAACAATATCTGGAAAAGTTTGCCCTTCTTTGAAGCAAAGGCACTGGCAACTTTGAGAGCTATTGTGCACGGTGATGCTTTGCACAGTTCTATGTAAAAAGAACTTCCCAACACATCTCAAGATCCCAGGAGATTTGCTGGATTTAGTAAGAAAATGTGAGCGTGTTCCTTCCCCCCATGTTGTCATGCAGAGTGAGAACAAAGAGGGTGATGTGTTATGTTCTGGCTCTTGTATCACCAGCAGATTTGGTAGGCGAGAAGAGGCTACAGAAACTCTTATATTTTATCATCTGCAGGAAGAGAAGGTATGAGCTGGACTCTCGCACTCCGGCAGAAGTTTGTGGTGCTGGCAGTTGGGGGGAAAAAAAAAAAAAAAAAATCCACAAAAGCATTTCTTTTTCTACTCGTAAGCTGAGCTCAACAATGCCTGAGTCACCACAACCTAGTTAACGTGAAGGCAAGCGCAGGCTACTTCGAGAAGCAGCTTTCCAAGCAGAAAGACCATTTAAAGGAGGCAGGACGGAGGAGCCAGCCTGCACGTGGCCACCGCACACTTTAAACACACTGTCACGGCAGGTGGCACCAGATGGCACTCTTACACAAAAGCTTCTTTTTTTTCCCAGGTTCTGCTTGCAGGCAGGAGTTGTGTTTGAGCTATAAGGAGGTGGCACCTATGTTGGTTAGGGGTCCCCTGACTTCTGGCTGCAGCACCTGGGTGACATACTGGTGCCAATACATACGGTTTTCACTTTGGTAAGGGAATAAACAGTCCTGGCGTAAAGCACTTGGTATCAGCACGGCTTCATCCACCCTGGACTTACATGGAATTAGGGAAAGCCCAAGATTTCCCTAACAACAGGTCTCTCAGGTACGAGCGAGCGCTCGGTCTCGGGGCGATGTCTTGGGTCTGCCTGAGCACAGCAGGACTCTGCTGCCTCCCGTAGAGCCCGACCGGAGTTAGTCCTTGAATCATAGAATCATAGAATCATAGTATGGTTCGGGTTGGAAGGGACCTTAAAGATCACTGAGTTCCAACCCCCCTGCCCTGGGCAGGGACACCTCCCACTAGAGCAGGTCGCTCAAAGCCCCATCCAGCCTGGTCTTGAACCCCTCCAGGGATGGGGAATGTATGAGGCATGGTAATATCTTGGAAATTAGGAGCTGGTGAGATTTATGAGAGATGGGGCTGCCTGCATAATCTCTTCCCCAGAGCCGGTGTGCCTCCACACAGCAAGGACGGTGCGCTTAACGTGTACGCAAAGGCTGCATCTCTACTTTCTTCTCCGCAAGGGAGGCAGCAGAAAAGGCTCTGGGTATCTTCTGCATAGCAAAGCAGAAGTGGATTCATCAGGTGTTTTAATGGCTACAGCCCTCCTCTCTCTCTGTCCCCCGCTTCCCTGTCGTGGTGCTGCCATCTCCCCTGTTCCAGCCGCAAGGGTAGTCCTCGGAGACGCTACACGGGCAACGTGGGAGGTGCCGGTGTTGTGACAGGGGAGTAATAAGCCAAAAATCTCTCTGTCCGGGGCAGGCACACCGTCCCACGGCTGCCGCTGCTCGGAGGCTGCTGGAGCCTTGAGTGCAGGCAGTGCCCTGCTGCCCAGCGTGGGGTGATGCCCTCACCCTCACCCCAAACCACCTCTGGGGTTGGGTTCTTCCCCCTTCACCTCAGGGCTGGGTCCTCCCTGGCAAAGGGGCTGGGGGATTCGTGGCGCAAACTCCCAGAGAAAGCTCGGGCAGGACAGCAAAGAGCTCGGGGAGAGCTGCTGGGCTGGGGACACGGAGTGACTCCCTAGAGGTGAACAATGCCCCTTTGGTTTCTTGGGACTGGCGACACATTCTGCTCCCGAGTCACTCTTCCCCCTTAACCCTTTCTCTCCGAAGTCAATCAGCCAAGTGGGGAGACGCTTCATCTCCCCAACGCCGCTCGGAGGAAAAGTTACCAGCGAACGAGAGCGGGGGGGCGCCGAGCCCGAAGGTCTCCCCGACGGCACCCGGCGGGACCGCACGCTTCTCCCCGCAGCCGTCGGTCTCCAAAAACCGCAATGTAGGACAAAAAAACCCCAACCAACCAACCAAAAAAACCCCTGATTCCCCCAGGGGGGGGCTCTCCTCGGGGTGCCCGCGGGCGGCGGGGCCGGTTCCGGGGGGCACTGGCCGTGTGGGGCGATGGGCACCCGGGTACCTGCACCCCTCGGGGAGGGCGAGACGCGGCGGAGGGAGGCGGGGAACCCGACGGGGCGTCCCGTCCGCGCTTACCGGGGCTAGGACCGGGGGTGGGGATGGCAAAAGGGGANGGGGGGGGGGGGGGGGGGGGGGGGGGGGGGGGGGGGGGGGGGGGGGGGGGGGGGGGGGGGGGGGGGGGGGGGGGGGGGGGGGGGGGGTGTCCACCGGCGGTCTCTTACCACATTGCTGAGGAAATCCGCCTCGCTGAAGTCGCCGAGGTCGAGGAAGCCGGTGGCGGCGGCGGGGAAGAGCCGCTCGGCGGGGAAAGGCTCCAGGATACTGTCCATGGTGCCCGCGGCGGCGGGGGCTCGGCCGCCCCCCGCGCTCGGTCACCACCGGGGCTCACTGCGGCGGCGGCGGCGGCGGCGGCACGCTCCCTCCCGCCCCCCGGCGGCGGCGCTCCCTGGGGCGGCGGCGGCGGTCCATGGGGCGGCGGCGGCGGCGGCGGGTGGCGGCGGGGAGCGAGCCGCCTGCCGGGGACGGGAGCGCTGGCGGGAGCGGGTGCCCGCTCGGGGCCGGCTGTCAGTGCCCCGCTGCCGAGGGGGGCCGGCCCGCCGCACGCCCCCGCCCGCGCACCGGGAGCCGGCGGGGCGGGGACTTCCCTTCGCCGACACCCCCTTAAGGCAGCGCGGCGGCGGCGGGCAGCGCGTCCGCCTCCCCGGGCAGCCCAACGGTACCGCCGGGGCCACCCGTGTCACCCCGCACCGCTATGGCCACTCTCCTCCACCCCCGCACCGTCGGGGCCGCCCGTGTCACCCCGCACCGCCGGGGCCATCCGCGTCCCTACCCTGAACCGTCGGGGCCGCCCGCGTCCCCCCCGCACCGCCGGGGCCACTCTCGTCCCAACCCGCACTGCCGGGGCCCCCAGTGTCACCCCGCACCGCCGGGGCCATTCGTGTCACCCTGCACTGCCGGGGCCACTCGTGTCACCCCCCGCACCGCCAGGCCCTCTTGTGTCACCCCCCGCACCGCCGGGGCCACCCGTGTCACTCTGCACCATTGGGGCCACTGTCCTCCACCCCCGCACCGCTGGGGCCACCGGTGTCCTCCGGCATCACCAGGGCCCCCGTGTCACCCCACACTGCCGGGGCCATCTGCGTGTCCCCCCCCCACCCCCAGGGCCACCCGCATCCCCCCGCACTGCTGGGGCCACTCGTGTCACCCCCTGCACTGCCGGGGCCACCCATGTCACCCCGCACCACTGGGGCCAGCCACATCCCCTCCCGCACCGTTGGGGCCACCCATGTCACACCTCACCACTGGGGCCACCCGCATCCCCCCTGCACCGCCGGGGCCACCCACGTCCCCCCCCACCGCCGGGGCCACCCACATCCCCTCCCTCACTACTGGGGCCACTTGTGTCACCCCCTGCACTGCCGGGGCCACCCACGTCCTGCCCTGCACCGCCGGGGCCACCCGCATCCCCCCTGCACCGCCGGGGCCACTCATGTCACCCACTGCACCGCCGGGGCCACCCATGTCACCTGGCACCGCCGGGGCCACTCGTGTCACCCACTGCACCGCCAGGGCCACCCGCATCCCCCTGCACCTCTAGGGCCACTTGTGTCACCCACTGCACCACTGGGGCCACCTGTGTCACCCTGCACCGCTGGGGCCACCCGCATCCCCTTCTGCACCGCCGGGACCACTTGCATCCCCCCCACACACCACCAGGGCCACCCTCATCCCCCTGCACCGCCGGGGCCATCCGCGTCCCCTCCCCACAACTCTGGGGCCACCCGCATTTCCCCGCACCGCTGGGGCCACTTGTGTCACCCCCCGCACCGCCGGGGCCCCCGTGTCACCCCCTGCACCGCTAGGGCCACTCACTGCAGCAGCTCGTACTGCTGCTCTGTAATTAAAAGCGTTGGGCACCATTAAAGAGCTTCAGGAAGATTATATGGCTTCAGATAAATAGGATTATGGATCCCGCTCCTCTCTGATCCTTGCTCCAACCAACACTCGGGAGAAACACTTATAATAAACCTGTTGAAGAAGCCCTGGTGTTTTATTAATCTGTCCCCGCTTTCACGGCTCCACAGAGAACAGACTGGAGCCACGGCCCCTGGCAATGGTTTTCTTGGTCACAGGCACATGGAGGAAAAAAATCCCAAAGACAGCAGCGTGTCGCTCCTGGAAGAACCCTCGCTGAAAGTTGCCAGCAATGAGGGTCACGGTGGGGAAGTCTAGATTTGAGGCTGGTTGGAGCTTGTGCTTGAACCGGCCACCGGGTTTTCCATCCGTGGGACCACCACAGGCTCTCGCTCCGTGCTCCCCACGGGTCTCAGGACTAACAGCACGACCCAAGACGCTCCTTGGCTACTCGTAGCACAAGCAACCCCGCGCGCTACCTCCGGCACACAAAAGCCTTTATACTTGCACACACAATGGGCTCTTTCAGTTTTTTTTTTTCATTTACTTTTACCTTACGTCTCAGTCAAGTGTGAAGAGCCCTTGGGTAAAAGGGTCAGAGACATAAATTCAGCCAGGATGGAGTTGCGCTGGGAAAATATCGCTGTTCCTCCTTCCTTAAGGCTAAAGAAACCTCTTTGTCCATGTGAGTCCCGGTGGGTTTAAAGTGGGGGGAACAGAGAAACTTTTGCCGCTGTAAAATGGGGAGAAGAACTATGCCTGGACCCTTCAGCAAGAAGCGAAGCTCCATCTCCAAGCAAGGGGAAAGGCACCTTTCCTTTAACATCCCAGTCTCAGCTGCGAGGGGCAGAAGGACCAAGCCCTGCGGTAGCAACCGGGGTGACAGAGCCACCACAGGGGCAGCTTCCACCTCCCGCCGCCCAACCCAACCCGGACGCATCTTCCCTCACCGCGGAGGTTCACGGATGGAACCAAGAGCTTCTGGTTCAGTGCCTCGCCCAAGTTAACACAAGGAGGCCTCTTCTCTCTCTCTCTCTCTGTATTTATCCTCAGCGCCAGGCTGAGGAAGCCGAGATGGTGTCAGCTCCGGCGGCTGTTTGCACAGCAGGGGTGGCAGTGCCATCAGAAAAGGTCAAAGCAAAGTAAGCCCGCGCTTACTTTGTCTGCCCTCTGAAGGAAAAATGCTTCGGCACATTCAGATAGGGATTGTGAAGCCCGTTTGGAAGATCAGAACAGCTTGGGGAAAAGAAAAAAACCAACCCGAAATTGCCTGCTCTGAGAACCTACTTAATACTTTTAGTACTGAGCATTACTGCCTCAGCTCCTCTGTCTAGTGCTGCTGCACCTCTGCAGGAAGAAGGGTTGTAACAAACCTCCCTTTTTTAGGATTGTGCTGCAAAGCTGCTCTGTCCCATCATGGGAGAGCTCTGAAAGGGACTCCCATCCCTAGGATATGCGCAGAGCTTTGAAATTAGACTGGAGATTAGGAGAGGGTTCTTCACTGTGAGGGTGGTGGAGCACTGGAACAGGTTGCCCAGGGAGGTGGTTGAGGCCCCTTCCCTGGAGATATTCAAGGTGAGGCTCGATGAAGCCCTGGGCAACCTGGTCTAGTTGGGGGTGTCCCTGCTGACTGCGGGGAGGTCGGACTAGATGACCTTTGGAGGTCCTTTCCAGCCTGGATAATTCTATGACTCTATGACTCTATGACATCTTCTCCACGTCAGACGGGAGTGCTCTCCGTTACAGGCCACGCAAACCTTACCCCTGTCTTCAGAGAGTGTCGCTGCTGACCCTCTGGAGCCAAAAAAAGGAGAGGTGTTCCCCCAGGGTGAGCCCTCTCGTGCTGCAAAAAGAAACCCGAGGTCAGGGAAAGTGTGTTGATGGGGCGAGGGGAGGTGGTTGCAATTCAGAGAGACTCCGACGGTGGCAGGGGGTGCCTGCAGCGAGGGGGCAAAGGACGGGCTGGCCACTACAGTGCTTGCAGCCCTTCAGCAGTGTTAGCAGCGTCACACGGCTGTGAGAAAGGCAAATGCCACGCTGGGATGGAAGCGTAGGAACCCTCCTACAAAACCTTTTAAGACCACGGGCCACGAAGATGATCAGAGGGATGGAGCACCTCTCCTATGAAGACAGACTAAGGGAGCTGGGGCTGTTCAGCCTGGAGAAGAGAAGGCTCCGGGGAGACCTTAGAGCAACCTTTCAATACCTGAAGGGTGCCTATAGAAGAGCTGAAGAAGGACTCTTTGACAGGAAGTGTAATGATAGGACAAGGGGAAATGGTTTCAAATTGGAAGAAAAAAGATTCAGATTAGATCTCAGGAAGAAATTTTTTACTATGAGGGTGGTGAGACACTGGAACAGGTTGCCCAGGGAGGTTGTGGATGCCCCATCCCTGGAAGTGTTCAAGGCCAGGCTGGATGGGGCCTTGAGCAACCTGATCTAGTGGGAGGTGTCCCTGCCCAGGGCAGGGGGGTTGGAACTAGATGATCTTTGAGGTCCCTTCCAACCCCAACCATTCTATGATTCTATGATTCTAAGACGGGAAGCTCCGCAGAGGACCAGCGGCAGAACCAAACCGCCGTGCCCACCTGGGGTGCCACCACTCCAGCAAGACGGGGACTGGCTGGGCTGGGTCCGGAGGAGAGCGGTGGCCATGACTGGAGAAAAAAGGGGACCCTAAAAAGGGACTTGAGGGAATCGGGCTTCTTCGGTCTAAAGAGAAGAGTCTCACGCCAACAGTCTTTCGGCGTTCAGAGAGCTGCAGGAAAATAGAAAGGCAAGAAGTGCTCTCCACTGCCACACCGGAGGGGACAAGCAGCCAGATGAGGGGGCCTGGGAAGTGGCAACGTCACCCTCACCGGAGCATCTTTAAAACCAAGTTCTGCAGCCGTCTCCTCGGAACACAGATACGGCTTATCAGGAGGCACCCCAGGGGCAGGGGCTGAATCACACGGCCGCTGAAATGCCTTTTCAGCCTTATTTTCTCTGATGTTCTATTCAGATTTATTTGCAATCTGATCGCGGCAGGAAAAAAAAGACCGGAAAAAAAGCCACCGAGTACGTTTAGACCGAACAAGCCTCAAACTGACAGCAGATAAGTCCTCCCGGCCTCACAGCATTCGATACTGCAAAGGCACGTGGATGGCCAAGCTCGTTTTATCAGCGCCGAGAAGCGAATCATCAGCTCAGTTCTCCTAAGAAAGGGATCCCACTCTCCCCTGCTCCGTCCTGCTGGGTCTTGCTGCCACTGCCTGCCTTTATTCCCATGGAGGGAGAACCTCAAGTCCCTCCTCGTGTCCCACCTCGCACTTTGCCTTCGCCTTGCACAATTGTGAGCAAGACGTGCAAGACGAGGGAAGCACCCCCCTGGGCTTGACTTGAGCACGTGCAACAAGCCATCTGGGCCATTTTGTAGCCTGAAAAGCTGAAGCTTTTGTTTCCACCCCCCCACCCCCCACCTTCAGGCCAAGCCAGGAGGTTTCACAAACTCATCGAGGATGAATGTTTCTTGAGGAATGTGGGGTGAATTGCCTACGTCAGTGATTTTTTTGGTTTGCTGCACGCAGGCTCCGTTGTTACAGGAAAGGTCATCTGCCTGGGGTTTGCCCTCATTGGCAGCCTCGGAGAGCCCGTATGGGAATGATTCCAGCTGTTGGAGCTGCCTCCTTTGGGGGTTCAGGCTGGCTCTTTCGGACCACCACCACAGCAGAGCTCCTACTTCAAGTCTGGCAAAAGATACCCTTCGTCTTGTTTATTTTTCCAGCTTTGGCGTTCACGTGGATGGAATAGCTGGTTTCTGCCACAAGCCATCTTCCCAGCCACGAAGGCTTTCTGGAGCTCCAGGCTCCATACTTTGACCCTTCAGTAGCTCTTTATAGCAGCCCTGCCTTTATTTCTCTCCATTTTTTTTCTCTGGATCCAACTACCTCTCAGTATATTGCTCGGGGGTGGTTTTGCTCGCTGTTTTATGCGACACAGACAGAGGGAGCGACTGGTGGGTTGTAGGTCCCCTCTGCTCCTGAGGTCCCACCAGGAGCAAGGTGAGGGTGGAAACAGGACTTCCAACCTTGCTCAAAGAGGCACGGCAGTCCCCAGGTGGTCCCTTAGGAGTCAGCCCGTGTGCGAGGGCACAAGTAGTAACGTATCCCACGCTCGGGCTGTGATTTATTCATGTAGGTTTTGCGAGAAGAATTCCAAACCCATGAAAAAAGTCCAGACGGGAGGGGAGGAACCCAGCAAAACGTCCTCTAGCAAAAGGTAGGCTTCCAGGAAGGACTCGCTGGAGCCTTTCTCTGCCCTCTGCTCCACGGCCCTGCCTCACCCGGGAAATCTGGCTCCCTTTTGGTTTCCTTCCAGCGGCTGGTTGAAACTCTCTCTCACGCACGCTTTTTCCCTCCATTGGTAACCACCAAGTCCAGAGAGGTGGGAGCCACGCTGGAGCACCCGAGAAAGGGGCAGGCACCCTGTGCTGAGGGAAGGCACCCCACCACTTGTTCTTTTTTCACCCCCCCAACTCTTGCTCGGGAAGCGGAGGGGAAAGTGAAGAGCATATCAATTGCACGTTTGCATATGGCAAGGACCCACGAATGCTGTGGTTTCAGGGAGCACCCGAATGCTATGTGGGGAATGAACAGGAAGCCACAGAGCTCAGCGCGGTGATTATTAGACTTTCTGAGGTGAACTTAGTGCCCTCGGATAGATTTAAATCTATCTAACTCTATAACTACCTGAAGGGGGGGTGTAGAGAAGCGGGGGTCAGTCTCGTCTCCCAAGTCACAGGAGATAGGACAAGGGGGAAGTGGCCTCAAGTCGCACCAGGGGAGGTTTAGATTGGATATTAGGAACCATTTCTTCACGGAAAGGGTTATCCAGCATTGGAATAGGCTGCCCAGGGAAGTGGTTGAGGCACCATCCCTGGAGGTGTTCAAAAGACGGGTTGACATGGTCCTCAAGAATATGGTTTAGTGATTTTTTTTATTGCTTATTTCTTATTTATTTTTTTGTCAGAGTTAGGTCGATGGTTGGACTAGATGATCTTTAAGGTCCCTTCCAACCTAGACGATTCTATGATTCTAACTCTTGCAATCAAGGAGTGAGTGACAGGCAGGGAAGTGGGGAATGTCAGACATGGGGAAAGGAAAGGCTTGAGTACAAGACGCCAGACCCTAGCGATGTCCCTCTATGGAACCCCTTCAGCCTCCTGGGAACGCGGCTGAGCTGCTTGCAGCAGGATTAGCTACCTCGGAAAGCAAAGCCCCAAAATAGTAAATAGAAACTGATAAAGGGGGGGGAAAATCACCTTGTAACTCTTTCACTCATTCATGGTGGGCTAAGAATGTGCCTCGTACACACACAATCTGCCCTCCCAGCTCTATACCTCGGAAAGAGCAGAGGCTCGGCCTTTTTTGCCTTTTTTGTTTTTTTCTTGCTGGCAATCTCTCTGGAGAGCCAGACAACTTTGAGGGTGACTACGTGAAGGAAGAGTAACTCCAGCATCTCCTTCCAGCAGTTTGCAAGCATTTGAAGACACTGTAAAATACCTCCCCTTCAGGAAAGTGAGGTGAAGGGGAAGGGACAGAACAGCAGAGGGGGGGTGGCTGCCTCAGCTTCCCATGCACTGATTTCTATTTAATCTAACGGGCTTCTAGCCTGCATGGGTGCAACGCCGGCTCGCAAAAGGGACCCAGGCAGCCTTCCTGGGGCTGCAGACAACCTTAAGAGTCATTCTGAGGGAGCTGAATGGTCTCATTTCTCTTAACCGTTTCCTACATCTCAGACCTTCTCCCAGGAAGGATGAGCGGTGCAGCTGCACACCCCGTTTGACTGCATTTAACCTCAAAAAGATACCTTGCATCAAGAATCTGGAAGCAGGCGGCTTTCCCGCGGGAGGGACCTGAAGAGATGCTGGAACAGGACTAGCCAAGCAACATCTGTCTTGAGCTCTCCTTGACGGGCTCAAGCTGGAACATAGAAAGTTCCATTCAAATATGAGAAAAAACTTCTTTGGGGTGAGGGTGGCAGAGCCCTGGAAGAGGCTGCCCAGGGAGGGTGTGGAGTCCCCTTCTCTGGAGATCTTCAAGACCCGACTGGATGCCGTCCTGAGTGATGTGCTCTGGGCAACCCTGCTTTGGCAGGGGAGTTGGACCAGATGATCTCTAGAAGGTCCCTTCCAACTCTGACAATTCCGCGATTCCGTGATCTCTGCTTGGACACATGGCGTGAGCCGTGCAGAGTCACCTCCAAAAACCCAGTTACCCGCCCGATAACTGGGGTTTGTGCCCCCTGATCCCCTCGAGCGCGGTGGAGAAGCTGGACGCTCACATCTTTGGTGAGGTGCAAACGGGATCTGCCCCGATCACCCTGCCCTGCCAAGGGTTAAAAGCAAGGGCCGGATCCAGGAGCAGTCCTGCTGAGGAGAAAAGCACAACCCAGCAATTCAGGCATGTTTCACCCCCAGTTCAAATGACATTGTTTCAGTGCCGTCTGCCTCGCCCCTCACTGGTAATTACAGACTTTCACTTACAGGGGAAAGAGAGACACGGCGGAGGAAACCTTCATTACAGACTTATCTCCTAGAGCAAAAGCAACCCCAGCGTAATGTCTGGGGCACGTTGCCAGGATCAGCCACCGAAGCGAAACGCTTACATTTAGGACAAAAATAAAAAGGGGGGGAAGTGTTAAGTGATTTGGGAAGATCAGAAGCCCACCGGGTTGGCCGCTGTACAGCGCTGGGCGTGGGGAGCACTTTTGGAGGAACTGGAAAGCCGCCCTGGTTTTAAGCGGTGCGGTTTGCATCGTACATTCTTCCTTCCTTCCTCCTCCTCTGCAGGCTCGTGTCCCCTGGTGTCTGCGTGTGTCCCTTTGTCACCCCTGGCAAACCCCAGTGGGCTGGGAAGGGGTGGCTTCCCTAGGCTTCCCAGCTTGACCTTCCTCCAAGGGGCAGATAAAGCTGGAGGTGTCCTTGATTGACCCCTCTCCCCTTTGCACACCTAATTACGATAATATGCTAAGGATCGGGCTTCTTGTAGCCAAAGCTGGGGGCTCCTTCTCACCTTGTCTATAGCAAAGTTCGAGCTCCGTTAGAAAGGATTCAGGAGGGTTTTTTCTTCTCAGCAGGACACTCCCCTGTGTGCCCGTGACAGCCCATGAGCGTCCCCCGTCGCTGGGGCCATCTCTCAGGGTTGGCGTTGACCTGCCCACAGGTGGCTGACACCTCCTCTGGCAAACACGGTCTTATTCCCGCTGCTTTCTCCCAGCTCTCTTGTCTGCAAGTGATGTAGATCCCAGCTAAGCTGGTGTTTTCACCCCTGTGAAAACCCGTGCCAAGCTGGGAGCCGCTATGATGGTACGGTTGGCTCGGTCTTTGTGGGAGAGCTCATTCCAGCAACAGAGTTTTCCTGCAGAGCCCATTGTTGCTGCCGGTGGTAACACCTCCTTCTTGCAGGATCTGGAGTTTGATGCTGCATGAGAAAGATCCTTTACACCTAGGGGCCTTGTCCCCAGGCAGCTAACGACAGGGATGGGAGAGGATCGGGAGGAGAAAAGGGTTCTCGATCCGCTCGCTATTAAGATGCGTCTGGGGAACGGGCTGAATTTGAATTGTTCTTTCCTACCTGGTGAGTGAGCACAGGAAAAGATTTACCTTCTGGCCTTTCCATTTGGGCATGTTGACATTTCCGAGGCGGCACTTTCCTCTGATGGAGAGGTTTGACGTCAGGTGGGCTGATTAAAGCCCTGCAGCGCCTCTGACTCATTTGGCTACGGCCTGTGCCAAGGGGGATTTGTAACGCGTCTCTTCCCTCTCTTTCTAACCACTCCTTACGGTTGGTTTTAAATAAATAAAGCTAAGCTCGATTCACAACTTCGGGGGAGATGCAGCTCGGCTCAGGCTCAAGTCCGCATCGCCATGGCAACAAGATGCTGTCGGGCACGGGCAGAAATGCCACTCTCGGCAGCGAACGCCCCTGCCCGGGCGGCGCGTGGGGCTGGGGCTGGCACTGCCCCTGCTGCTTGGGCACCCAGCTGCGTTTGGGACCAGCCCAGCTCTCCTGGCCTTCAGGAGAGCTCAGGGGAGCCAGCCAGCCAGAGCAAGAACCGCTCTGGGGGAAGCCCCCGGTAAGCGGGCTTTGCAGAGCTCCTTGCTCGACCGGCGTTTCCAGGCTGAAAAGCCCTAGCCTGGCTTTTTCAACCTGCAAAAAAGGAAGAGAGGAACGTCCTGGGTCAACAGGTCCCATACAGCTGCAGCCAAGCGTGTCATGCAAACCTCCTTCGTGCGCCGGTCGAGCTCCGAAATGCAGAGATAAAAATTATCAGCTGCCTTCCAGAAGCCCCACTGAGCAAACCCCTCACGCTTGCTAGACTGATGCCCAGCAAGGAAACAGAGATGCAGAGATGTGGTTTCTCCAGCTGACTGGGGGCTAGGAGGGTTAGGCAAGGCAAGGCAGGGCAGTAGAGCCCCTGGCTCCTCTGCCCCAGAGTACCTGTCTCTTCGGCACGCTGAGCACGGTCCCTTTGGTGCCACCATGTCCTGTAACAGCTCTTGATTCATCGAAAGCTTGCGTATGGCAGCAGCCCAAAAGGTGAAACATGAAAATGTTGCCCAAAGGCAGCAGCACTAAGGAAAAGGCTCTCTGAAGCGCTCGGGAGCTTACCGCCCCCGGCACTGCGCCTGCGCATCTCTGACCTCCACCGAAACACAAGAGAAATGAGAGGTTCCAGTTCGTGTGGCAAACGGAGCTAACAGCATCGCCAGATCTTTCTTTCTTTCTCCAGGCATCTGAGGACATTTAGTGGTTTTCTTAAAGCCTGAGCACCTGGAGTCCTGGGAACGTGGAAGCTCCTCGCATCCCCTGCACTTTTCTTCAGTGACTTCTGAGAGTTGCAAGGAACTGGCTGAAAATGCAACCCTTGGCTACAACGCAGGCAGGGAAACCTAAGAAACCATCATTTACCGGTTTCAATCCTATTATTTTTAGACCACCCCCATTGAGTGAGTGAGCTCTGAATTATGGTTTTCGTTTTGGGGGAGCACAACTCACGCCGGAGAAGTACTTGGGTGCTCTCCCGCTGACCTGAGCTGCACCAAGAGGCAGCATATACCCCGTTGGACACTTTGGAAGGGGTAGGAAACACCTTGAGCCAAGAATCCAGTCTTTTCACATAGATCACTAGGACTGGGGAATGGTTCCTAGGTTAATCCTCATTTTGTAAGTTTAATGCTTCCCCAGCTGGGGTGCCAAGTCATTTTTTTACCACAGCTGATTTGAAATTTACCTTGCCTCCTACGGTCACCGCACTCTGCCACATCAGGGAACTTTGTAGCCCGAGAAGAGTCTGAACATGTTAAATGTTTTTACGACTGCATAGATTGAGCCACATTTCCATGACAAATCACTGAAATCTGAGAAATCTAATTAACAACACAAATTCCTTTCTTTTGTGTGTCTTTCACAACTCAAATTCAAGTCAGAAACTCTGGGTTCTGCAGTAACTCTAATCTGGCAAAACTGTGGGTGTAAAAGAGATGAAAAACAATTGCATGAGGTCTCCAGGGCTGGTCCATAATGACTCCAAACCCCAAATTGCTCATCCCTTGAGCGTGGTTTACGACTGCAATGGATCCTGGCGGAGCTGTGTAACCAGAACTTAAATAAAGGGGAGGCAGCAAGCCCTCCTGAATCAGTGGCATCTGTTCTGGGAAAGGCTGACCCCGAGGCAGCCACAGCAAGAAGGTACTGAAACCCACTGTCTCCTCCTAGAAACAGAATTGAAGGTCACAAAGTAAAGACCCCTGCAACCAGCGCTGGCCTCTGATTAAAAATAAATCCCTTTCATGCGCAGTGGTTTGAGGAGGGGAAATACTGAACTGTGGTGAAAGGCTGGAGAGCTGATTGCTGGGCATCTTGGAATGGAACCACAAGTGGCATCAATTCAGGTACAGCTCTGTACCCCCAGCCATTTGGCATCAATGTACAGGCTCACCCCCTCCTCTTAACTTAGGAACAACAGAGATGAAAGGCTGCTTGGTGTCCTACCCGTGCCACTTCAGTAGCCAGGAAAATCATGGTCCTCTGCGGACAATTGGTACTTTGCCCCAGTAGAAGAATTAGCATCATTATTTCCAAGTGATGGAGGCTGCCACCGTCTCTCGCCAGAACCATAAAAAAAAAATAACAGCACTGTGGTGTGGTGCTCCTACCCCTGGCATTGTACTCTCAGGGCTTGCAGACAGCAGGGATATTCGGGCACTTAAAAGGCTCACTTCTTCATTTAAAATGCACTAGAGGAAATACCAGTAAAATACATTACATGATTGGCCCACATAATTTATCGCTGTCAGTTATAACTGAGAAGGAAGTGTGAGGAAAGGATCCAACATTTCTAGGGGTGAAAGCAGCCCCCGTTATACCACGCAAGGGAAGGGCACGGCTTGCAGCCCCACGAACCCTTTGAAGAAGACAGGTTTTCATAAAGTACCCGGAGGAGGGGATTGAAAATGGAAAACCGCTAAAAAACCTCAGCACCCAGCAAACTCCAGATCAAACCAGAAGTGTTCCTCGTGAGCAGGTTAAATACTTAAATATACTTCACGTCATATCTGTATTTCTGCAGAAGACCATTAAATTCCTGGGAAGCACCCAGTGCTGGCCCCTAGCAGAGGCAAGGCTACCCACCAAGGGAGGTTTTGACTCCAAACAGCAGCTCTTACTGACCTGCTCTTACAGACACAAAATCTTGCAGTGTCCTACACAAATATTAGTCCTGGTGCCAGCGAGTAGTTTTGCCAGCTCTTTTGCTGCCTGATTAATCCTGTGTAAGCCACTCTTCCTTGACTGCAGGCTGCCATCCTCTCCTCCTTGACCAGATACCCAGTGGATTATTTTTGTCTTGGATCACATAGTCCCAATGTTACAATTACACGCTGACCTCAAAGACTGACTTTTAAAATTACCCTTCTTTAGCAAACCCTCTGTCTAGTGGGTTGGGTGGTTTTTTTATTTTTTATTTTTATACCTAAATGGTTAAATAGTGGGTGTGGTTGAGGAGAGAGGAAAAGAAGACAGAGAAAGAAGCAGACAGAGCAAGCAGCAGAGGGGGGGAGGGTTGTGAGGGTCACAAGTGTCCTCCTCAGGACAGGGAAGTCCATGTGCTCCAGAGAGGAGACACTTGGCTTCCTCTCTTCAGCAGCACCTTCTTCTGGAGGGTCGTTTCTTCCTCAAAAATGTCATTTCACCACAGAGACAGTGGTGGTCCCTCTTCCTCATAGCTACACCTAGGGACTTGCTCTTGCAGTCGCTACCTAAACCCAGAGATCCAACAAACCAGTGTCCTTCAAACACGGTGTGCAAATTGGGACTCTCCTATAAATGCTTACCGATGGTAAATATTTTCTAAGCATAAGAGACAGAAAAGCAACTCTGAAGGGCCTAGAGGTGAACAGGCTTAGGAGAGCCATAGGCAGACATGACTGCAGAGATGTGTTCACAGGGAAAACCATGCAGGGTAGGTGTCACCTATCCCCGCTGCTGCTCAGCTGACAGTTCCATCAAATCCCTGCAAAACTTCACAGAACGCACGGAAGCCTCTTTAGGAGAGATGAGCATCTTCTTCAAGGTTGGAGAGTAGGAGGGAATAGGACACCTGTCTGTCCTAGCGAGGAAAAAAGGGAAGCAACTCAGGCTGACAGGAGAGACTTCAAATCTGCAGCAATATCTCACACCCAGAATGTACACACACGTTGTCAGCTTGCTACATGCTCAGGCTTTCCCTCCATGCTCTAAACAGCTTTAAAACCCAGCTGAAATGGTTTTAAGGCTGATTGGAGTCACAGCAAATTGGCTCCAGGTAATACAACGAGCTTTGGCTGGGTTGGTTGAGAAAGCTGGCCTTTTAACAGCCTTCTGTCACCTGGCTCTTCCAGCCACCTTGTTCTTGTGATGGTCTCCTTCATCTTCAGGCATGTGTATTACTTTCACACTGTTCTGCTTATCTTCCTGTAGCCTCTTCTCCACTCTGGCTACATCTCAGTCCTGACAGGGAAAGCTTTCATCCTGTCAAATGTCACCATGAGCAGTACTTGCAGGGGAGACCTGCAAATAGTGCCTGCCCCAAGCTGCAGGTATTTGTGAAGGCACCTGGTGCTCAGCATGAGCCTGAACCCCTCAGTGCTGTATGTGGCCCTGGGTGGGATTTCGATTGTATGAGACGGATCTGAACACTGTCAGACTGGAAATGATCTCAGCACCTTCAGCAGGTGGAGGGAGGTCATCCTCCCCCTCTGCTCTGCCCTGGGGAGGACCCATCTGGAGCACTGGGTCCAGTTCTGGGCTCCCCAGTTCCAGAAGGACAGGGAACTGCTGGAAAGGGTACAGCAGAGGGCTACAAAGATGATGAGGGGCCTGGAGCATCTCTCTTATGAGGAAAGGCTGAGGGACTTGGGTCTTTGTAGTCTGGAGAAGAGAAGACTGAGGGGGGATCCGATCAACACCTATAAATACTTCAAGGGTGGGTGTCAGGAGGACGGGGCCGGTCTTTTTTCAGTGGTGCCCAGTGACAGGACAAGAGGAAATGGGCACAAACTTGAGTATAAGAAGTTCCATCTAAACATGAGGAGGAACTTCTTCACTTTGAGGGTGGCAGAGCCCTGGAAGAGGCTGCCCAGGGAGTCTCCTTCTCTGGAGACATTCAAAACCCACCTGGACAAGTTCCTGTGCGACCTGCTCTGGGTGAATCTGCTTTGGCAGGGGGTTGGACTAGATGATCTCCAGAGGTCCCTTCCAACCCTTTATCATTCTGTGATTCTGTGATTTTTGGTAAAGTCAACGTACCAGGTGTTTAGGAGGGGATGGTCCTCTCTCCTTCGTTCCTTCTGCAGCCCCCCTTGGACACAGCGTCCTTTCCCTTTCTCTGCTTTCTACACAGTTGTGTTGGGGTGTTGCCCAGCGCTGTCGCAGAGCTGGCCTCATCCCCATTGGCAAGTGGCAGCATTTTACAGTGGGTGAACTCATTTTTGGGTTGGGGAGGGTTTTTTTGGTCGATTTTGTGAAATGCTTTTGAAGCCTGTGAAACAGAAATGGATTTCAGATCCACGGGAAGAGAGCAAAGCCCAGGCTGGGGCAGAAAGTAATATCGGAGCTCCAGTCAAGTGATACCTATCAATGGTGGCAAGGGACACGACGATGATGAAGAGGCATGTGAGGACTCACCACTTCTCTCATTTGGATTTAAAGAGCCAAATTCCAACATTGGCTGAGTAGTGCTTGTTTCACTGCTATCAGTCAGCAAGGCATCACTCAAAGGCATTCATCTCTGAAATAAATAAAAGAAATAAAATAATCAAATTCCAAACTCTGCTCTTTTAATGAGCGGTAAATTTGCTCCCTCCTGCAGTCCTGGGGTCAATCAATTAGCGACTGCCTAGGGAGAAGCTTAATTAAGCCCAGATAACGACAAGAGAGGTTTCACCCCCTTGCCCTCCCTCTGTACGCATCCTCCTTTACACATCTGGATAAAAGCTTCACTGCAAAGCCTGGGGAGAGCGATTGCTTCAAGCAGAGAGTCCCCGAGAGCACGTCTGAGCTCCCGAAAAGCATTGCAAACTCTTGCATCATGCAGAGGCAGGAGAAGCCAGAGCGGCTAGGAAGTGAGAAGATCCACTCTGGCAGCTGCTGCCACGGGGATAGGGTGTCACGGGGGAACAACAAAAAGGTGTTTTCACTGAGGAAACGTGGTGCCACGAGTTATTAATCTTCTAGCAGAGGCAGGAATCCTAGCACTGCTCTGATGGCGCTGCTCTTGCAGCGGGAGCGAGCCAGCCATTCAGGACTACTCTGACAAATCTGGCTCCAGCTGCTCGGCTTTATTAACGACAGAAGCCCTCGAGGGGTGGGATCCAGAGGCATCACAGAGATTTTTTTTTTTTTTTTTCCCCTTTCCTAAGCACAAAAGGCAGAAGTGGAATGCAGCTGAGGAATGCTTCGCCCTTGGAAGGGATGTAATAAATCTCCTTGGATGTGATATTTGGTTTATTTTGTGGGAGTCATTCAAAAGGAAAACGCAGATTGTGGGGCTTAGCGCTCAGCCTATGCTGGCAAAGGATCCCCGACAAAGAATGTCCATTGGCAGGGAATTTCCTGACTTTGCAAGTGAGCAAACGCCTCTTTTCTGGTTACTCTAAAAGCTGTCTTGCTATTATATAAAAGGTTGCCGTAAGGCAGGCTGCGATCAGCTCTTCTCCAGGTCCACCAGGAGAAGGACAAGTAATGACCGGTCTGATTTGGAGGAGGAAAGGTCTGGGCTGTGCTCAAGAAGGTGCTTTCTTCCCAGGAAGGTCTCCTGGGCCACAGGGGGCTGCTGGGGAGGCTGCAGCATCCCCATTGCTGGAAGCATTTCACGCACACATCAGGCACTGCTCCTGGGTGACTCCACCTAGGAGAGGGGGATGATGGCTTCAGAGACTTCCTGAAGTCCCTGCCCAGCCCTCTGGTGATTATTATGGCATGATAGGTGCTTAAGGAGGATTCTTCCCGTGCTGAAGGTCGCTGGACCTGGGGATAGGTTAGCAAGCAGAGGTCAGGGAAGAAGAAAACGGAAGGGAACTGAGGCGCAGATGACCTTGATTTACAAAGAAAAAGCCCAAAGGTGACTGTGGACCTACCACAGAGCAAGCTCATGGGCAAAGGTGGGCAGGGGTTACTCCTGGGGTCTCACGTCTATCATTGAACTCCTTGGGGAGGTCACGATGAAGGCTGTTCCCCACCTGGGAAGCCTAAACCAGGATTAAAGGGGACCTGGTGGAGAACACCACATGGGGCCAACCACAGCTGCCTGCTGCAGTCCCACCATGAGGGGAATCACCCCGGCAGAAGGCTATCAGGTACTCGGCCACTAGAAGTACCCAAACTATTTTTAAATGATAGAGACTTATTTATTGCCAGTGGTGGCAAAGCCCCAGCCATAAAAAGCCCAAAGCCCTTCCACCTGCCTGTTTGGACAGGAGTGGGGTAGCCTGAGCAGGCAGAGCTGCCACTAGAGCTGCAGGAGGCCTGGAGAGAGGTGGAAGTGTGGTCCCTACACACACTCAGTGACCCCCCACTCTGAACCCCAAAAACTGCCCGGGCTACCACTAGAAGCAGCTGAGTGGTGAATGGGCTGCCCAGGGAAGTGGTGGAGTCACCATCCCTGGAGGTATTTAAGACACGTTGATATGGCACCTGGGGACATGGTTCCAGTGGTGGACTTGGCAGTGCCAGGTTAACGGTTGGACTCGATGATCTTAAAGGTCTTTTCCAACCTAAATGATTCGATGATTCTATGGTCGCTGGTGGAGGTCAGAGCTCAGAGGAGTCACCAACACAAGCCATTGCCCTGTCGCTCTGTTCATCCTCCAGAAACACGGTTTTGCTCACTCTGTGAGGCCACTGAAGACTTCTCCTTCTTATCTGCTTGTGAGAAGAGATGAAGGAAAAGATACCGTTAACGAGGAGATGTTTGTTAAGATTGCAATTTCCTAGAAGAGGAAGTGTGTGTTTGCAGCGCTCAGTGGACGGACTAAGGCCCCCACAACAGATTTTTAAGAGAGCCGTTTTGGGTCATTGACTGCCATTGTCACCTGCTGGGAATTACACGTTTTCAGTGCTTCCTTTCTTGCCAGGGAACACAAGTATCTTCTGTTCTGGTCCCCATGTTTTCACATGGAGAGGAGGTGCCCATGTAAATCAAGTGGCCTTATCAAGAACTTAGCAGTCTTGGGCTACTACCAGAGCTGGGCTAATTACTTTGCTGCTCTTATCATTGCTATTGATTTTACATTTATAGAGAGCTGCAAATTTACACAGTGCTTAATAAACATGAAGTTTCCTGGACCGCAACTAGTCATAGGAGAACCGGGAGGCCTTTTTTTTTTTTTTTTTTGAAACGATTACATGATATTTCTATGTTATTTTTTCCACTACAACAGTAGGCTGAAGATCAGAGGAGCTGCTGCCACACTCCTGCATGGCCTCACACATCAGGACACGGCGAGAGCCAACAGACCAAACAACCTCCCAGCCAGAACTGCAATTTCATACCGCTTATCCCACTGACAAGTCCAAAACGCGCTGGGTAACAGCGACCCGGCAGAAGGCCTTGGGTTCTATTCCTACCGCGCCACTTAAAATTTCACCCAGGTTTTCCAAAGATGTGGCATTTTCCACCAGTGAGAGTGGGGCTGGGAGTCTTGGGATGCGACGGGGGATATCGCTGGACTGAGATACCTGCGAGCGGGGACGGCCAGCACAGCACCTTGAAGAAAGGAAAAAGAGCACGTCTTAAATCCAAATAATCTCCAATGGATTAAAAAGGCGGGTTAAACGATTCCGGGATGAAAGTACCGGGTCAGGCCTCAGGAGATCTGAGTCATCACATGTTGGTGCTCAAAGGGGACTAGAGACAGCAGTGAGGTTACACCCAGTTTGGGAAGCACTGGGTTAAGTGGAAACAAACACCTGAAGGTGTTTTTTTTTGGGGGGAAAAAAACCAAACCAAAAAGGGTTTAAATGCAGAGATTAAATGTGCCATATGGCAGAAACTCTGGCAGGAAAACCCTGTGAGATACGTGCTCCCTGGAAGTGGGAATATCCTCCAGGAGTTTGGATCCTCCGCTGGGAGTTGTGTCTCCAGCTCCTCGCAAGGAGTTAAAAGTTCTGCCGCTCTTCACTCGCTGCTTTTGCTCCAGAGATCTGGCTGTTAATCGAGGCGTACCCGCTCGCTCACCCAGTTTACCTTGGCAGGCTGTGAACCTCCCACCACCGGCTACAGGGTGTTGCCTGGTGCCCAAGCCCTTTCTGCACAGCTTCTCCATATCCTCTAGAGGCTGGCACAAGGAGAGGCAGGGCCCAGCCTTGGAAAATATTATCATCTCCCAGAAAACACTGTGGTTCTGAGCTGCACCCAAAGGAAGCCAGGCTGCACTCGGGGAAAACCTTAACAAAGGGCTGGGTGAAACTCCCTGGGCTTGACGCATGGAGAGAAGCAGAGACCTCAGCTTTGGAGAAGTTCACCTGAGGATATTCCTGGTACCTAAGTGCCATAAGTCTGTGCCCCCTGACTTGTATTTTTGGAGTGCTGGGCACACGTGGATGTAGCATGTTTATTTGTCTGCCTCTTCCACCAGACTATCCCAAATTAATACCCAATAAGGCATTAACGGCTTGACACTCCCAAGGTCCCACAGCAGTATTTTCCCACCAAGTATTGCCTCTGGTGAGAAGGACCCTGCAGCAGGTTTGAAGACCCTTGGCCTTACTTCAGGCACACCCAAGCATGTCTCTGGAAGGCCATCTGTCCAGGTATCTTCTTGAACCTCTCACGCAGAGACCAAAGGCATTCAGGTTGCCCAGAGAAGCTGTGGCTGCACCATCCCTGGAGGTGTTCAAGACCAGGCAGGATGGGGGTTTAAGCAACCTGCTCTAGTGGGAGGTGTCCCTGCCCAGGGCCAGGGGTTGGAACTGGATGGTCTTTAACGTCCCTTCCAACTCTAATCACTCTGTGATTCTATGACTCTGTCCAGTTGTACGCCACAATCACACAGGCAATTGCACACTGTTCTAAATACGAAATTTTCCCCTGTATGCTACCGCAGACCTCAGCAAAACCATCACAAGGGCTGAGGCATGGTGGTTCTGCTGCGCGCAATGTTATTGCAGAGTCCTTGCCAGCGCTCTCCACAGAACATTTCAACTTCACTTTAACCCACCATTGCTCCATCTGTACATCTCAGCGCATCTGCCAGGCACATATAATGTGATTCAATTTGATCTTGGAGTTTTTCCTACATGGGCCAGCACATATCAGAGTCTGAGTACACGAGTTATTTTCAGCTCGTCTGTGACATCCAATTCCACCCACCAGGCTTGCAGAGATATATAAATCATGGAGGTGTCTAAAATAACAGGTCCTGAGGAAACATCTGTCACCTCCAGAAGCTTTTGAGGGAGGAGGATGAAACATTCAACTCAGCAACTTACTGAATTTTCTTTTAGCTCCAAGAAAGCAGAGAGCAGCAAGTCTTTCTGACACAGCCCAGATGCCTTGGCAGTTAAGATTTTCACATTGCCTTCACATTGCATTTGACCTGTGAACGTAAGGCAGGCAATACAGAGATGCTCAGCGATTTGGATGACATTTGTGCCACCTCGCCTTTACCTTCAAAGCGAATGGATTGCTTCGATTTCTTTTTGTTTCTGGATCTTTTCCCAAAAATTGACTGGCTGGTTGGCCCTTTGCACCCAATCTCTTAATCAAAGGAAGGCAGACCTTGCTGTGCTGGAACCTACTGATGGCTGCTCTCGTCCTGAAACCTGCCACCTCCTGTGCTGGTGAAGCATGTGGGCCAGAACCTTCCTTATCCTACAGCTATTAACTTTGTCACATGAAAAACCAAGAAGAGAGCTGAGAAGTTAGATTTTCATGCTCTCCCTCCTCCCTTCTGAAGCGAGCCGATCGTCTCGCTTGGACCGCAGCTCCACTCGTTCTTTGCTGCTTTTCGTAGTGGGGAAAACAGCCACGGCGCAGCGGAAGACAGAAAAAACAAAACAAAACCCCAAAAAACCCCAAGCAAACCCAAATTATATTGAACGGAGCGCTACTCATAGGGTGAACGCTGGCGATTTGTGAAGCACGGAGGTTTTTGGAGAAAGGAAAGCAGAAGGCAGGCGGTGCTGCTCTCCTGACGCTGGCAGAAGGCAACCAGTGGAGAGGAACCGGGGCCAGGCTCGGCTCCCAGGGCTGGCGCAGGCATGGAGGGGGGGGGATGGCGGGATGCACCTTGGCCGGCCGCGCTCGCCCACCTCCGCCCCAGGCACCTCCTCTCCCTGCCCCAGGGGTGCCAAAGGGGCAACGGGGCAAACCCAGGCCCCCTCCCGCCTCACCCGCCAAGTATTTACGCTTCGGCGGGTGGAAGGATGACGGCGGGGGAGAGGGAACGGCGCAGGGCCCAGCGGCCTGACCCCTGCCAACAGGCCGCTTCGCCCCGGCATGAAGGCCCACGGGGCCGGCAGCACCCTCGGCACCCCCCCCGCTTCCCCCACTCCCCCTTC
>QJSC01027593.1:2835812-2860304 GCA_003697955.1 Calidris pygmaea | reverse complement strand
GGGGGGGGGGGGGGGGGGCTCCCGGGGAGAAGGAGGGGGTGGGTTCCCCTCGTCCGAAGGCAGGAATGGGTCCAGCGGCCCACGTTCTCCCCAGGGGACACGGCATTAGATGGGTCCAGCCGTCCGTGTTGTCCCCGGAGGATAACGGCATCGATGGATCCCGCCGTCCACGTTCTTCCTGGAGGATGCTAGATATCGTCCACGTTCTCCCCCGGAGGATGCTAGATATCCCTGCACGGATATATATAAGGATATACAGATAAATACATGGATGTATTTAAGGATCTATACATCCTTGTATGGCTGCACCCATCCTTGTATGGCACCACCCTGGCTGCACCCAAGGTGGTGAGGCACTGGAACAGGTTGCCCCATCCCTGGAGGGGTTCAAGACCAGGCTGGATGGGGCTTTGAGCAACCTGGTCTGGTGGGAGGTGTCCCTGCCATGGCAGGGGGGTTGGACCTCAATGATCTTTAAGGTCCCTTCCAACCCAAACCATTCTATGATTCTATATATGAGCACCAGCCTCCTCAGAAAGCTGAGGATAGTCCAAGATATGGAGGAAGAGCTAACTGGGGATGTTACATCAGCTGTTGTTATGGTTTGAGGAACCTGCGACAATTAGACAGGCTGAGAGAGTTGGGGTTGTTCAGTCTGGAGAAGACAAGGCTCCAGCGAGACCTTATAGCAGCCTTCCAGTATCTGAAGGGCACCTACAAGAAAGCTGGAGAGGGACTTTTTAGAAGGGCATGTAGTGATAGGACAAGGGGTAGTGGCTTCAAGCAGGAAGAGGGTAGATTTAGATTAGATATCAGGAAGAAATTTTTCACTAGAAGGGTGCTGAGGCACTGGAACAGGTTGCCCAGAGAAGCTGTGGCTGCCCCATCCCTGGAGGGGTTCAAGACCAGGCTGGATGGGGCTTTGAGCAACCTGCTCTGGTGGGAGGTGTCCCTGCCCAGGGCAGGGGGGTTGGACCTCAATGATCTTTAAGGTCCCTTCCAACTCTAACCATTCTATGATTCTGTGAATTATTCTCTCACCTGATTGTTACCCAAAAAGTCAGATCCGTTACCTGGTGTGCAATAGGCAATCTCACATGCCAGGACAAGAAATTGATTATTTATTTCGGAGTTGTGCACAAGGCTGGGTACTTGGTGGTTTCCACAAATCAAGCACACCCATAAGAACTGTCTGCATGATTTTTTATACACATTTTACAACGTCATAATAATATTAGTACCTTCTACCTATATTTGATTGGTTAGTAATTTACATATGATTACACCATCAAGTTACAGCTACCATGCATGCTCAGAGGATGCGTTTTCACCTGGGCAAGGGTCTTCTTGAACTATGGGTATGATTGATAGTACTATAATGAAAGCTTAGGACACTAAGAATTTTCACTTTGCTGCCAAGTTGGCTAAACTTCTCAAAACGTGTAGATTAGTACCATCCTCAAGGTCCTTATGCTCGACGTGCCTCCTCGAGAATGATACAATACTTGCCTCCCTTGATTAGGAGTTCTTTTCATTAACTCATGCTTGATAAATTCAAGGATAAAATCCTCATTATTCGTGAGAATACACATAAGGCCTTTCAACACTAGTTACTAACAACATTTCGAAGGTATGCTTTGGTAACACGATGGCCCCTCCTCACCCAGGAAGGGGAATTGGGGAAAAAGCAAGGGAACCCGAGGGTTGAAATATAAACAGATTTAATAGAATAAGCCTAGATAATTAACATTAATAATACTAAAGAACCAATATTGATACCAATAGAAAATACAGGAGGATTATACTCAGCCCATTCCATCAGCAGGAAGCTGTGCCCTCCCAGCAGGGAACAGCAGATGTGGGACCCTGCGAGTGCTACGGCTTCGGGAGGAAAGGAAGGGCTCAGGGGTCCAGCACCGGGGCAAGAAGTTCTCAGGATGGCAGCTATCAAGGAAGAGAGAGAACTCCTCAGCAAACTTTCTCATTTATATTGAATGTGATTGGGCTGCCTAGGGAAGAGTGTGGTCAGTAGGTGGAGGGAGGTCATTCTCCCCTTCTGCTCTGTGCCGGTGAGGCCACAACTGGAATCCTGCGTCCAGTTCTGGGCTCCCCAGTTCAAGAGAGACAGGGAACCACTGGAGAGAGTCCAGCGAAGGGCAACTAAGATGACTGAGGGATTGGAGCATCTCCCTGATGAGGAAAGGCTGAGAGAGCTGGGACTCTTTAGCCTGGAGAAGAGAAGGCTGAGGGGAGACCTTATGAATGCTGACAAGGACCTAAAGGGAGGGTTGAAGGAGGATGGAGCCAGACTCTGTTCAGTGGTTCCCAGTGACAGGACAAGGGGCAACGAGCACAAGCTGAAACATGGGAAGTTCCACTCAAATCTGAGGAAGAACTTCTTTGGGGTGAGGGTGGCAGAGCCCTGGAAGAGGCTGCCCAGGGAGGATGTGGAGTCCCCTTCTCTGGAGATCTTCAAGCCCCGCCTGGATGCCATCCTGAGTGATGTGCTCTGGGCAACCCTGCTTTGGCAGGGGAGTTGGACTAGATAATCTCTATGGTCCCTTCCAACTCCAACAATTCCGTGATTCATGGTATGAAATAACCCCATTGGCCAGCTTGGGTTAAGTGCCCAGGTCTCGCTCCTCCTCATCCCCACGCCTGGCAAGGCTTGAAAACATTGAGACCTTGAAACCCACATACTGGGTTATGCTGGCTATAAGTAAGTATTTTCATGAATTCCAACACTAGGGCCTTCTAAAAGTGCAGTTTTCCCAAGCGTTAGAAGGGACCTTACCGAAAAGTTAAATTACTGAAAGAGAAATTAATCCCATGTCGCCCAAAACCGGGACAGCTGTCCGAGCTGGCTGCTTCCTACCGAATAAAGCTGACTCTATAATTTGGATGTAACAGCAGTTCATACGGTAGAGCCGGTTTTCCCTGCCAGCTTGGCTACCAACCGGTGTGTTGTCAGCAGCGTGGCGCTTTATGCCAACTACAAACTGGCTGAGAGGCTCAGGAAGGGATCCGGGCACCAAACCCCTGGTAGCCACGGCTCTGCTGGTGGGAGCTCGGGTCTGCCTCCCTTGCCCCGCGCACCAGTATGTTGGTGGTGTCGTGTCATCTGCTCCCCGCAGGACGCCTGGGGTTGCGGTGCAGAAGGGTGGGATAGGCGAGGGATTCATTCTTTCCGTTTTTGCAGCCTTCTGACTCGTGCTCGGAATTGACCCAAGCACCCGCCTTTTGCGAAACCACCTAATATTCCGAACAAAATCCAGACCAAGCTAGGAAAGAAAAGAGAAGCGCAGAGTTAACCCAGGTTAGCTCCCTGCCCTTGTGAAAACCAGGATTTATAAGGGGTTCGTAATGCTTGGCCAAAGGGAAAACTCTATATTTGAAGAGGTGACCAAACTTGTAACAGGTAATGGATAATTATAAGAACATGGAAACTTGGTGACAGCAGACCAAGCTGGCAAAGGTATATACATTTTGCAAAGTGATGTAAGCGGTAGCAGATCACCTTAATGAGATGGATGGAAGAAAGAGCTGCATAAGGACATCCTTACAGATTCTCCACACGTGCAAGAGCTGATCACCAGTGCCATTGCTGTGTCAGTATCTTTAATGTTTTATCTTTGATGTTGGCTCAGCACACTCTAGGACCTGCGGTTTCTGCATAGAAGCAGCTCCTTGGGCTGCCAAGCTGTCTCCAGGTCACGCAGAGGAAGGAACATCCACAGAAACAGGAGTGGAAATCAGTGGAAAATCTATAAAGGGATGCTAACTTATGAAAGATCTGCCAGAAAAAAAAAAAAAGGGGGGGGGTTCAAAATGTGCCAGCAAAGCTGAGCATGCGGTTTGTGTATTGCGTTGGGTAGGAAACTATACAGAAAATTGTCTGCGGACTAAAAGCACAGAAATATAAAGGATTATAAAAGGCACGCCAGGGCTGAGCTGACTGCTCCACGGAGGGAATGGGCAGAGCTTTCCCAGCCACAAGGCACTGCCAAGACTGCAGCGAAGGGCAGCAAGTGGAGTATAAGACACGGAAGACTTCACTCTGAAGTCCAAATCGTGGACACGTGAGCTGATGGTGAGAAAGAAAGAACCAGGAAGCTGCTCAGGAGGGGCTTATTCTGGAGCAGTTCCCCAAACATCTTATCCCTTTTACCAGATATTCCACGGGAACTTTCTCTCTCACACGTAGCACATGCTTATTTAAAGGGGGAAATACCTGGACCATCAGCCAGTTCTTCAAGAAATGGGAAACAAATTCTATACTGAATAAAGATGTAGATTCCACTGAGCTTCATGCAACTGCAGATTTTGATTTGGTTAAAAAGAAGTCAGAAGCAGAGTCTGGAGATACTTAGCTCTGGAAGGGATTTTTTTTTCTGTCTACCACAGCACCTGATTACTGCTTTCTGACATTATCATCTGCTTTAATAAGCAAATTCCCTCAAAACAGCAGTTGGCCCTAATATATCCCTCTTCCATTCCCATCTCCTTGGCCACATATTGCTTACTCTGCTAAGTGCTAAATGGCTCTTGGAAAGTGCTAAGAGGGTGCTGTGAAAGGGCTAAGCTGAGCTTCACAAACAACTGCCTGTACCGAGAAATGGTCCCATCAGTAGGGTGGTGTCAGAAGGCCCAGCAGCAGTCTGGCTGAAGACCCTTGTTTTGACAAGGCTGGAGAACTGAACTTCATGGTTACTTTCTTAAGATAATTTAGATTAGACATTATCACCTTGTGGAAGTGAAGCTTTTTTGACCTGAACTGAAATGAAACCACTGGATACCTTGTCAGAAATATTCTACAAGATCAGAATGTTCCTGCTAACCAGGTCGAGATCATCCGCTCTGCCTGCTTCACCAGAAACCAGCTCAGCTGGCGATCTCGACACTTGGTAATTCTCAGAAGTGAAGAGCCGTTCCTGGAAGACAATGGGAACAAAGTCCCAGGCCCACCAGCCCTGGCATGAACTTGGCTTCTGAAGCCTCAGCCAAAGTCAGGATGAAACCCAAAGCAACCATCCTGCAAAGTGGGGCCGAGTTGCCAGTGCCAATTCAAATGTTCTCCAACTGATCACCATTGTCTGGGCATGGGCAGAAAGTAAGACATCCAATGCTTTTTATCTTCTCCAACAAGTCGCAGCGTGTTGGGGCCACCAACAAGCATTGGCCAGCGTATAAGCTTAGAATCATAGAATCATAGAATCGTCTAGGTTGGAAGGGACCTTAAAGATCATCTAGTCCAACCGTCAACCTAACTCTGACAAAAAAATAAATAAGAAATAGGAAATAAAAATTACTAAACCATATTCCTGAGGACCATGTCTGCCCATCTTTTGAACACCTCCAGGGATGGTGCCTCAACCACTTCCCTGGGCAGCTCATTCCAATGCTGGATAACCCTTTCGGTGAAGAAATGTTTCCTAATATCCAATCTAAACCTCCCCTGGCGCAACTTGAGGTCATTTCCCCTTGTCCTATCTCCTGTGACTTGGGAGACAAGACTGACCCCCACCTCTCTACACCCCTCCTTCAGGTAGTTATAGAGCGCGATAAGGTCTCCCCTCAGCCTCCTCTTCTCCAGACTGAACACCCCCAGCTCCCTCAGCTTCTCCTCATAAGACTTACTCTCCAGACCCCTCACCAGCTTCGTTGCCCTTCTCTGGACCCGCTCCAGAGCTTCAACCTGCAAATAAAGGGGAAGCTTCACCATAGGAGAAGCCACTTAACTCGCAAGAACGTTTGAAGAAAGCAGAGCGGACGGGGTCTTTTAAGCTGAGCAATCTCCTAAGTGAACCAGCCCAGTCTGTTGGCCCTCGCCATGTTTATCTTCTTAACTGTTGGGAGACGTGGATCTTGCCCTCTGTGCACACCAACTGGGATCACAAGACGTCTCTTTGCCCCGTTAGTCACTGTCACTTGGGGGATCTCCGCTATGTCGGGCTGCAGCATGTGGTTTTGACCCAGTGAGTGCTGGCATGGACTGGTTTCCAGCCCAAGGAAGCAGCCAGTCTGTGACTAATGGAGAAAGTTACTTGTTTTAGCTCTAAACCAACAGATCTGCAAAAAACACCCCCCCCCGTCTTTAGTCAGTGATTATTTTGTTTATTTTATAGGGTGCTTCAGATATTATCAATTTCTGTGTAAAATAGATGTAATATCATGAACATTGAGGGCTGCCTTGCTAATTGTTTTAATTTTGCAATTAAATTTTGGCAATTAAATTACTGCAGGTTAGATGCTAGCTAATACATTTAAATCAGCCCAATGAATTGTTTTTTTTTATACTAACAACACATTTTGAAAGCACATGTTTCCCTTAAGAAAAATAGCATCTGCAACTGTTTTACTGAGCTATTTGGGTTCTAAAATGTGTTTATTACAAAAAATGCCACAGAGCCTGTTATGCCCTGTGTAGTATTTGCCATGTAAGCTATTTATAAGGCAAGTTATTTATAAGGAAAGTCATTCATAAGGCAAGTTAGTTGAAGTTATTTATAAGGAAAAACCAGGCTCATTATCTCATTTTATAGCTGGAGATGCTGTGGCGCAGGGACAGGTGGAACAGTTTACCCAGTGTCATGCAGCAAGTCTGATTAGTCCCAGCTCCTGCTACCTGCCCATCCAGCCCTCTGCCACGTGCTCCTCCACAGCGATATTTGTTCTTCTCCCCTCAGCTCCACAGCAAACAGGACACTTCAGTTTTGTCGCATCCTTCCAGCTTCGGGTCTCCTGCAGAGGATACAGCTCCCTCAGTAACGATGGATCTCCACAGAGCCTCCCAACTTCACAACTTTTACTAGAACCCCAGGTTTCCTGATTGATTTTCAAGACCAATATGTATCTGCCAATCCCATTTCACCCAAAAGAAAGGAGACACTAGTCACTAAATTTGGCCGGTGAAGGTTAGCAAACCCATATTTGCCATTCGCCGTTGGCTATGCTTTTCTTCTCCGGATTGAGAAACGGGGTGAAAAAGCTTGGTGGGTTCCAGGATTGCTCTGTGGTTTTGGTTGTTCTGTTTCCTGAATGAAATCCAAAGCTCCAGAATTCAAAGAAATTGCAGCCAGTTCTAGGGAGAATTGAAAATGCAGAGGAAAATATTGTCATTTTTTTCCCCCAGTTAAATCATGAAAGAGACCAGCAGCTACTGAGAAGCAAAATGTCCACATGGACGTAGGCAAGACACAGCTGACAAGCAGAGACTGACTGCACTGACAAGGGCTCAGGCACTTTATATTGCCTCCTGGAAGCCTCCTGGGATCTCCTCACCAAGGTGCTCAGACACTGCTCAACAGGAGAGGCTGGGGACATAACTCATGTTTTTCCACCAGCTGCAGTTTCTCTGCAACTTGGAAGACAGGAAGAAGTTGCTCTGCTTTCACTGGCAAACTGATTGTTGGCTTCATGGGGGTTTACAGCAAAGTAAGTCATCTTGCCTTCATTTCTGAGGTGGCACAGTTCAGCTGTGCCCACTCTGTGCAGATGTCTTGGGCTTGTTTCCATCTGCATCCTACATTCGCCTCCCACTGGCAGGCCTGGAGATACCTACAACATCCCTGGAGAAAGGTGGTCACAACGTGCTGAAGGACCCTGTGCACGGCCACCTCGGTAGCTCCATGACATCATTCCCTTATGCCTAAATGGCAGGGGTTTTCATACCTTCCCAGGATCTCTGTTTTGAAGCAGAAATGTCTTCTTGTCCCGCTCCCAGCAGTCGGTGAGAACATCTCGTCTTTACAAGCCAACGGTTTCCCACATCATTCCGTAGCCTTGCCCTTCTTAAACAAACCTTCTTAGTCTTTCTTCACGGGACGTGCTTTCAAAGCCTCTTCTTAGGTTTTGCTGCTCAGCTGTGAAACCTTCAGCTTGTGTCCAGCCTTTCCTGTGCCAGGAAGAGGAAACCTCTCACCTGCTGCATCGTGCACCCAACAACCCGCATTAGCTCTGCCCCCCCCCTTTTTTTTTTTTTATTTGGAACAGCATCATAACGTTGCCTCCTGTTCAGTTCATGGCTCACACCCTGAGCTGGCTTTCTGCAGTGCTGCCGCCTGGCCACTTATTCCACATTTTCTCTTTGTGCTTTTGATTTCCTCCTCTTCAGTGTAGCACTTTGCACTTTTCTTTACTGAGTCGTTGATTTTCTCCAATTTAGCAAGATCATTTTGAATTCTCAGTCCATCCGCCAAACTGTTTGCATCCTCTCCCAGCTAGATGATGTCTGCAGATTTTATGAGTACTCTTTATTCCCTCGTCACAGGTTGTTAATGAAAATACTGCATAAAATGAATTCCACACAGATGTTGGAAGGACCCCGTTTGAAAATTCCTCTAAGTCTGACAGAGAACAATTGACAACTGGGTTTTAAAGCTATTTTTTTTTCACCAGCCATGCGTCTACTTTACGAGGATTTCATCTAAACTATATTTTCTTTGCTTGCTTAGGAGAATGCCACGTTGAATGGCGTCAAAACCTTCTAAGAATCAAGATGTACGACAACTGTTACTTCCTCCTTACCTGTGAAGAAGGGTGTATAGAGCCCGCACTGACCTAGACTGAGAAAGGTATTTTTATACAGCCTTGAACTGCTTTATCAGTTTCCAATCTTCTTCACTTAAATCGCTGCATTTTTGTGTATAGCCATAGCCCGAGCAATTGTCTCCAGTATCTCAGTGATTAAAGCTCATTCAAAATTCCAGCAAGCTTCAATAAAACATTTGCCTCCTTCGCTAGGACAATATATAGTCAGAGGTCAGAGGCTTTTTTATAATCCCAAATTCAGCGAGGGAGAAGTTGGCACTAATAGACAGGTAGCAGTAAAAAACTCTGTTGCAAAACCACAAAGATGTAGGTGCATTCTTGAAGATATTTCCTACTTTGTAAAATCCAGATTTAAAGGAAGCGTACTGATGTGTGCTAGTAGTTGTGTATCCCATCAGTCTTATGATTTTAATTTATGTACTGTTCTGCACTACTATGAAATTCCTGATGCAATCAGTATCATTGCAAGAAAGTAAAGCTGTTCTTACAGATGAGTTACAAATCCTCATTAGCCATCAGATGTTACATTAGACAAGCATTTGCTGTATCCTTAAGATATTATGCACTTTTTAGAGCTGCTTATTGGTCACCTCTGTACTTAATAGCCTCCACCACCCCAATATCTAAGCAACTTGATCCCGTATAACCTTGTATTAAGTAGCGGCCCACCTCTAAGAGTCACTTTTCTTTTTAGGGAAACTAGTACTTCATCTGAAGGAATGAATGGTTATGATTCTGTAACATTGGAAGTGACTAATCCACTGTTGTAAATGGGATAAAGGGAAATGGAATGTATTTTGAGAACAAACAGTAATCATTGACACAGTAATTTGCATCCCTAGATGTTATAATAATGACTAAGTATCACTTCCCCTTGTTTGCATAAGGAAGAGTAAGCAGAGAAATCCAACGATTTGGCTAGCACACCAACAGCAAGCCACTGAGAAAGAAAAGATCTGAGCGTAGATGGCTTTTCTTGCAGGTTGTTTTCCTGTAATACGCTACATGTTTGAAAACCAGCGTTACCAAAGGTGTCATCCCTCCCAGTACTAAAAACTGTAAGGGTGTCACTAGTTCACGCCAGAAGTAGCCAACAAGAGTCGGTCAAGACTTGTGGCAGATTTGAGAGACGGGGTGCAATGCATTGCCTCCAGAAGGGCTGGTTTGGATGGGTGACTTGGGATTCCCGACAATTTACATACATTAAGTGCCAACAGCCTCAATCTGTGCTGTCTTGCTGATGGAGCTAAGATATTTTTGCCGCCTAAGGAAACTTCCTGCTCTTCAGAAAGTGATTGCAATTATAAGGACCGAAGTATATTCAGTGACCTTTCTGCTTCGTGACCAACTTCTGTGGATTTAAATGGGGAGTACTCACTATGAGTGGATCCTAAAAGTGTATTTGTACAGTGAGCAGCTCTGCACAAACATTTCTAGACAGGCAGTCCCCAGGAAGCGAGAACCACTGCATCAGAAGGATGGATTGTTTGCAAGCTGAAAAGCAAATATATTTAATGTCTTAATTTTTTTTTAGAACAAAATTAAGCACCTGAGGTACGATTTGCTTTGTATGAAATAAAGGGAGTGTAAAATACCATCAGTAGGACCGGCGATAGCATTCTGAATTGTCTTTGAATTTCACACTGGCTGCGTATCACAGGACCAGGGCAAATAGCAGTTAATGCAACCTTTACCTAGCTTCTCCTGACAAATAAAAAGTAAAAGGTGAGGCAGGCTCACACTGACATATGGCCAGATATAGGCAAGACATACCTAGAAAAGGTAATCACTCTTTATCATAACTACTTATTTTCATGTGGTTATGGGTCCAAAGTGAAGAGCAAAATGGGTAGATCTTACTTCACAGTCTGAGAATACAATAATCTTTAATGAGGGTCAGTCTAGCACTTCTCTCTAGCTCATATATCTAAACACAGGGGTTAGACTTGACTGAATACACAAGGTAAGAGTTATGGGGAGCGTGTAGGTTCAGTTATGGGAAAAAAAGGGCAAAGGAGCAGAATATTCAGACATCTCTCAGGCCAAAGAGGAGTACCAGAGCTGGGGAGGGCAGGCTTTACTGCCAGAGGGGTCATCCTGGCTCATCTGTGGGCAAGCATCTTCCTATGTTTTAGGTTTGGTGGGAAAAAAAAAAACCAAAAAAACCCAACCAGTTATTAACCACCCTGCCTGAGAGCGGCCTGACAGCTTTGCAGGTGTGCTGTACCTTCCTCCCTGCTCCTTGCCTTACAGCAGAAGTGCTGCCGGGGTTGCAAGGTCTCTCATGTGCAAATAACCCTGCCGTGCTGCGGGTTGATTGGCACGCTTTGGGCACCACTGCAATACAGATGAAGAAATATTTGTTTACATTTGAATAGGAGATCGGAAACTCAGTGATTCTGACTCATTGCCACAGCGCCAGATAACTAGGAACACCCTTATCTTTTCTACTGCGTTTTCCAGCTGGGTTTCTTTTTTTTCTGTCTCTCTCTCCCCCTACCATGTCCGAGTGTTTTCATGACTCTTAGTTCTTCTCTTTGGTTTTCCCTTCCTGGTCTCATTTCCCTTCCTTTACTTTCTTCCTACATGCTTGGCTTCCTCTTCAGCTTTCCTTGTGGCTTGTTCTTCTCAAGTTCACATTGGAAGGGCTTCTTTTCAGGCTTGTCCCTCTCACAGGCTGTCCCAAGCCTGTCTTCCCACAAGGAGAAGGAGAGATGGAGTCGTTTGGACTGGAGGGGGGCATTGGCAGCAAGGGAAAAGTGGGAGCCAGGGGAGTTGCAAGCCAGCGAGGAAGAGGATGGAGGGAGGGGAAGGCAGGCAGGGACACTCCTGGGATAAAGGCAGGAACAAGGAGAGGAAAGAAAATGTCAAGGAAGGATGGGAGAAAAGAGATGGGAAGCTAGAGAAAAGCATATGCAAGAGTCAGGGAAAGTAGAAGGGTATGGGAGAGAATGTGCAATAGGAGTCAAGAGATAAGAGACATTTCATGGAGGGGAGCAATTAAAGGTAGAATTACACTTGCAATGAGGAAAGCACTTGGGGCTTAAGGGAAAGAAAGGGGGGAAAGAAGGAATGAAAGAACAAAAGAAATTCAAATCCTATAAGAGATGAGGAAGACAAAAGGAGGGGGGACACAAAAGGAGCTAGAAAACCAAAGACAACAGTCATCCTAAAACATAGCGTGAAAAAAAGTTGAAGATTATTTGAATCCTGGGGGAAGACAGAAACACAGAAGAAAGGGAGGAGAGTCCTGGAGTATTTCAGAATTCCTCCCTCAGTCAGCTCTGGACCGAATATTTATAAAAAATATCACGACAGCAATATGAACACATACTTTCTTAAGCGTTGAAATGTTTTCAAGCATACTCAGTCACCTTTCCTGGTCCCAGCCCTTACCGCCCTTACTTCACTATAAAATCCTTGATGTACCTGTAGAGCCCTTCCCTATACAAAGGACATAATGTAAAGGCACACACTTGTTACTGAAACAGCAGTAGGGAGGCAAGAAGATCCCTCCATGTGTAAACCCCATTATCCTCCCCATTACTTAACATAATTTGCCTCAGGCAGCAAGTCAAATCCTCCAAATATTCACTGCAGTGAGAGATAGGGTGCGAGGAACTCACTTATCTTTTCAGGTGGATTTCACAGTCTGGTTTTCTCTCTTTGTTCTCACTTTCTCCCTGGTTCTGTTGTTTTTCTTTTATCTTTCCCTTTCACGTTTTTCAGCCCAATTTCACTTTCTGCCTACTGTTCTCAAACATCTTACTCAGTTTCGGATTATATTTTCCTCACCTGCCCTATTCTCTTGCCCTCTGGGGGTCCTTCCGTTGCCCATGCCTTCTCTTCATCTTTCTCCCTCTCTCTCTCCAAGTGTCCACCTCTAGAATCCATCTCCTACCTACTCCTGCCAAAGCACATATCAGCGGGGCTGGGTACTCTCCCTGACGATCTCATGCAACTTCCCAGGGTACCTTCAGTATTTCATTCCTTCTCATGAAAGGGAAATATCTAAAACATTACAGTTCCTCTTTGAACACCAGCAGAAAGGAATATTCCCCTCCGCCATGTGTAGGCCCATCACACGTCTATTCTCTATTCGCTTTCAAGACACGACCTTGTGGTCTCTGGTCCCCCCTGCTTCATATTCTAACTTCCCTAATCTCTTTTGACCTTCTGTTCTGATCCAAATATTTGATCTGAATTAGAATAAAGTGCAGGTCCCTTTCTCTCTTTTTACCCCATTATTGCTGGGGTGCTCTGCTATGCTTTTGAACTGGGAGGAATGGTAAGGCTGGAAGATCAGGAACCAGGCAGGAATGTCAGTGCCTCACCAGGATACTTTCTGAGCCTCACCCAAGCTTGCAATGCAGGCTGCCACCATGCTCTGCAGCACGGGGACTAATGTACAACAACCACCCTCTTGCTTGGCTTTGACCATGGAGGTTCTTGCCATACCCAAGAATGCTGCTTCCCACCTACCCGCTGTTTCCTACACCCCACCACTAGGCCTGGGTGTAGACATGGGAAGCCCATATAAATTTGGACTTGGATATTTTTCCTACACTCCTTCCACCAACAGCATAAAGGTTGCCAGAAGTACCGTTTGGAACAAGGGTTTCACAGGGGATGAAGGCACAATGGATCGTCCCAAATTAAGAAGCCAGCGACACAGTAGACGTGGTGCTCAGCACCGTGCGTGCCGTCTAGCAGAGTAGTCTGGTACCCTCCCAAATCCAGGCACCCAGAGATCTCCACGCTCTGCTCTTCTGCCACCCACCATACTCAGGTATCCTGGCAGTGCCATGGAGGTGCCCTTGGGCAACCTCTCCTCCATAAACTGAGGTTCTCTGGTCCCGTCTATATCACACAGTCCTGCACTCCAAAAACTAGTGGGCCTTGAGCTAACTCCCCATCCAGATGGTTATATCCTGACCCTCAATACTGGCATATTGAGGCCAATGGACTGAGGTCTGGAGACCTCCCCGAATGTTGGGTGCCCCCTGCGTACCCCTCACAGAACCAACACGCTGCAGCAAATCTGAGGCATCCTGTCAATGCCAAACTGAGATGTCCTACATCACCTGAAATGCAGGCTTAAGGGACACTTCTGAATTGTGGCAGTCTGGGATCTCTTTCTTGAGGCATCATCCATATCCCTGGGCCTGAGGAACATCTGGTGGTCCCAAAACAAGCATCTCAGTCCCCTTGTAATTGAGATGACCAGTCTTCACCTTAAAATGCTGAGGAACCTCAGTCTCCAAATTACTCTCTTCTGGACCTCACAGAATGGCAGCACCCTGGACCACTCCAGATGCAGGTGTAGCCCCCAGGCACCACCCTACCCCAGCCCACACGCTGTTGAGATAACCCACACCCCCACGGACGAAGGTGTCACAGGAACCTTCCTCACCCCACCCCACTTGGAATCTCCCTCAAAGTGACGCATCCTGAGATGCCCCCAGCTGAAGTCAACAAAGAGCATCTTTCTACATGTACAAAGCTGTGGCGAGATGGAAAGAAGCAGCCAGGAATTGTAGGGGACTCCTTATTACTGTATTTGTTTTCTTCTTCCAGGTGAAGATAAGGACCATATCTGAATCATCCTAATGCCACACACTCTGTTCTGGCACAGGCATATCCCCACTGCAGATGGTAACAGGGTTGGGGGGGCAGAAGCAGTAAGACAGGTAATGGCAAAGGGCACATTTTCTCACTGTGTGCAGTCTCAGACTGAGATAAGGGCTGGAGTTTCTTAATGCTGATGCCATATAATACGTCTTCAGGGGTGGAAATAGCCAGTCCTTTCCTTAACAGTTCGCACAGCGCCGAAAAAGCATGATTTTCATCTCCGTCAGGTGTTGGTCCCCCTGTACCATGACACTGTACATCTGGGACCACCCCACCTTCCAGTGGAGACTCTGCTTCCCAGCACAAGCTCCTGTGCCCGTCTCATTTCAAAGCACGTCTAGGGGGCAGCTGTGTCTTGAGCCACAGGATGCAAAATGACACTGCTGTTTATCTATCTAATCACACCATTTTGGCCTCAATATTCAAACAAAGAAGGAGCCTCTAAACTCTTCAGATGTGCAGCGGAGGAGCAGGACAGGCTGGCCTCGGAAGTAGGGTCCCCACCAAGCAGCTCACGCCAGCAACCAAAGGAAGAGATACAAGAACTAGGAAGCCAAAAATCAGCCAAAATAAAAAAAAGATCTCTGCTCCTTCTGCAGCTGCCTGATGGTGAAAAGGAGCCATCTCGATGCCAGAAGGAGATAATCCGCTGACAGCCGGTTATGCTAGTAAAGATAAATAAACACAAGCTATTCGATCCCCTCTAAGGACTCCACAGTAGAAGGGGTGTAACTTCTTATCCCGTAGCTCTTTACAAATAGCAGAGAAACATTTGTTTCTGGGGAATAATTAATTACTTTCAGGTCTGAGTGAAAGTAGAGTTGCTGAGGGGCATGGTGGGCTGGAAATAGTGTTTTAACACCTTTACGTATTTGGATGCTTTCCTTAAATTTCTCTCTAAATCTGTAGAGGAGGCATTTCTTCTCCATGAGGGCAAGGCAGAGTTTGAGGTCTCTCATTTTATCCATTAAAGTTAGTATTCCTCATACAGTCTTCTCATCTCTGCCAGGAGGGATTCCCTAAAGAATTTTAAACTTTTGAATGAATTCCCCAGAAATATCCATTGATATAATTACTCCCTGGCCCCGTAACTTCAGTTTTGCTCATCCTGAAGCCCTAGAAAGCAGCAAGCATCCCATGCAAGTGAGGAAAGACATGGTTCATGTGAAACTAGGGAGTTAAAAATATATTTTGCCAAGTCTCAATATTATATTTAGTAGTGCTGTAGTTGCCATGGTCTAAGAATAAAGAAGGGCAAGTCTTGAAGGTAATGAATGTGTATTATATCATCCAGTATCTCTGGAAAACACAAACAAGCTTTTAGGCACACAGACCTCTGTTTGGGTCCAAACTGGAAGCAGAACATTTCATATAGATGTTTGTAAATATAACTTCACTGTGGTTATAACATACATTGCTTCCTCTCTGAAGCGCTGTTGCATAGAACATTTCACCTCCCTGACCTCAGATGCCCCCTCAGGAACGAGGGATCTGCTGCTCCTCTAAGTTCACACATGATGCAGGGAGAAGGGTTTGGATGGAGGGGTGACTTTTTGGTCCCTGGTAGTAACAGCTGAGGTGGAAACGAACCAGCCTCTGCAGCTCCCAATGGCCATCCCTTTTCTCTTGTGCGCCTCAACAGAAATAGTCGTACGTCATACACATTCACCAAGCAGTTGACAGGTGTCCTCATGCCTGGAAAAAACCACCTCTAGACTGCAATACTTTCTGAACTCTTCCCACTCCTCTTCCTCTTCCTCCTCCTCCTCCCCTATGTCGCAGTGGCCCCTAGTGGAAGCTCTGAGTGGGTTGACCCCAGTCTCCATCTCTCCAGGGAAGAGGCTGGTTGGGATGGGTGCGTGCCGGTGGGTGAGTGGCTCCAAACCTACCTCAGAGGCTCGGCAGAGACACACTGGGCACCACTGGGCACTACTGGGCAGTCCCCTCCTGCCTAGCGCCAGCTGCCTGTAAAAAGTATTTCAAGCAGCAAAGAGTGAGGATGCTGTTTTGGTTTGGAGGGACATGTAGCGCAGTTCCTCCCCGGCCTTCAAACAGCCCCCTTACGTGTTTCCCATTTGAACAGTCTGTTTTTATTAAAAGATAAACTGCCTCCCGTTCCAGTAAATGTGATACGAATGACAATGTGAGGCCCGTTTTCATTCCTGGAAGAAAAAAACACCAAACCACAGCACAAGAAGTTTCACTCCGTTCAGGTAAAAGCAGAATCATAGAATCATAGAATTGTTTAGGTTGGAAGGGACCTTTAAGATCATCGAGCCCAACCATCAACCTAACTCTGTTGAAAAAACCCATCACTAAACCATGTCTCTAAGCACCATGTCAACCCATCTTTTAAATACCTCCAGGGATGGGGCCTCAACCACCTCCCTGGGCAGCCCATTCCAAGGCTTAATAACCCCTTCAGTGTAAAAATTTTTCCTAATATCCAACCTGAACCTCCCCTGGCACAACTTGAGGCCATTTCCTCTTGCCCTGTCGCCTGTGACTTGGGAGAAGAGACCGACCCCCACCTCTCTACACCCTCCTTTCAGGGAGTTGGAGAGAGCGAGAAGGTCTCCCCTCAGCCTCCTTTTCCTCAGGCTGAACACCCCCAGCTCCCTCAGCCACTCCTCACAAGACTTGTTCTCCAGACCCCTCACCAGGTCCATTGCCCTTCTCTGGACCCGCTCCAGCACCTCAATGCCTTTTTTGTGGGAAGGGGCCCAAAACTGGACACAGGACGCAAAGTGGGGCCTCACCAGTGCCCAGTACAGGGGGACGATCACCTCCCGAGTCCTACTCACCACGCTGTTCCTGATACAGGCCAGGATGCTGGTGGCCTTTTTGGTCACCTGGGCACACTGCTGGCTCATGTTCAGCCCACAGTCGACCAACACCCCCAGAGTCTATATACCATCGGCACACATGAATAGAGAAGAAGCCTCTTGCACTGTTGTTTTTTTTTTTTATCCTACACCAAAATATTACCACTTCCTTCATTCCTGAACTCATAAAAGTGACAATGCTGAAGGAGATCAAAGATGCATCATCTAGCCCAGTCCTTCTCTGGTAATGTCCCCACTTGGCTACTTATGGACGATTGTTAAGAAATGGGGTGCAACCAGAAGCATCTTCCTCCTGGAAGCCCCTGGCAATCAGTGGTAAAAGGGCTTGCTGAGCCAGGGGTGGCATCCTTCAGTAGATTCGTTTCACACCTTTCTGAACACATTTATACTTTCAGGCTCCATGAAATCTTGCGGCAATGAGTTCATAATGTAATCATGTATTAGGTGAGAAAATATTGCTTTTTGTTTGTTTTAAGCATTGTCTAATCATTAGATTTAGTGCCACTTACTCTTGCATTTTGAGGAATGGTGAACAACTGTTTCCTGCACTCCTTCTCCATGCTGACCTCCATCTAGCAGGCTTCTTACGTTCCCTCTCAGTTTTCTCTTATTTCAGCTGAAAAGTTCTAGTCCCCACGTGTTTTTTTTCTCAAGGTGAAAGTTATTCCCTATCCCTTCTGCTGCCCTTCTAATTCTAACGTGTCTTCTTTTAAACAATGTCCTTCAGCTTGCTCTGAGAGGTGGGGGGGGAGACACAATGGCTTCATAAATGGGCAAAATACAAGTTTCCATTGAATTTTATAGACTCCAGATACCTTCCAACTCCTTCTTTAACTACCTGGGCGATGGTAAGCACTGTATCAATGCTTTCAGGAGACCCCACTGGTGTTACTGGTGAGACTAAGGTGAACAGGAACTTTGCAATGTTCTCAAACTATCACAGGCTTTTATTCAAATTCGCTATGGTGTTTCCAAGTCCACTGTGAGAGAAACTAATCAAGTTATGTCATGTTTCCACTTGATTGCCTCATAGAGTTTTGAAAGAAACAGCCTTTTCATTCTGTCCCTCCTAGTGAGAGAAAAGTATGTTTATGCTTACGTGTACTATTCATATAGGGAAGCAATGCCAATGAGATCTGTGAATATATTGACATTATCTAACTGTCTTTTAGCTGAAAAGCTTAATGTTGGTGTATCTTACTGTTATTAATCAATTTGGAACACAAAGAATGCACAAACAGGCTTAATTGCCGAATTCCCTAACTCCTGAGTGATATATTTTGCAACTTGCCTATCACTCAAACAACAGAAGACTTGAGCGGAAGATATTAAAATCAATTATGAAGAAAATATCTGTGTAGACCTCTCTCTACATATATGTGCCTCTGAATTTATGATGCGGTAGCCGTATTGTAAGACATGACAAAGTAAAAAGGGCATTGTCTTGCTGTGCAGATGGCTTCCGTGTCCGTCAGGATTATTGACTCTATTTTGATCTTTACTTTGCCCCTTCCCGCTCCCTTCAAAACGCAGCCGCATTCAACTCCAGATTATCCCAGAAAGCAGCAAGACGAGATAACGCAGCCAGAGCAGAATCCCAGAAAGAGCCAGATCTGCCCCTGCTACTTATTGTTAGGCCATGAAAACCCACGCTGAATCCCTGCACCGGCAGCGATCTCTCTGTCCACTCGGTCATCGTTAACTCTCTTATTCTCACACGCAAAGCCAGGCACAGCTCCACTCCTGGATTCCCCTTCCCCATCCCTCCTTCACAACAAGTGGTTTACAGCTCCTCTTCCCACCCCTGTCCCTGTGCCTACGCTGGGCTACTTTTCAGCACAGTAAAGTCAGGGCAACGCGCAATAAATACAAAGGATTCCAGTAGTTTAATACTTCTCGGTGCTTACTACTTCTGCTTTGCTCTCAAACACTGATATTCTCCTAGTTACATCATTCTATAGGAGAAGATGCTGCTCAGCTGGTAGTCCCAAATTGGCAGCTCAAATATATGCCTAGTTAAACACTTAAAGAGAACTGAATTGCTTTTTAGGTGCTCCATCTACTCAAACCCCAGGCTCTTATGTATCTAATGATATGAAAGGATTTAGGGGCCAAATTTATGCAAATATTTTTGAAAACTATGACGAGTACTTATATTTGAAGTACTTACCATTGTGAAATTAGCATCATCACCTAGTTTTCCTACAGCACCTTGTTTCCCCACCCTCTCCCCTCTAGTGACCTTTCAAACTGCGTGTTCCTTGGGGCAGGCTCCGCTTTACCATGCCTCTCCTGCGAGATGTCAAAATGACTGTTAACGCCTAAAAGAACTAAAAAGACATGGTGTCCTGTCCACCGGTGGTGTACAGTTTATAGGAACGGACATTTTTTTGTGGATGCTGTTCTCAGTGATGTCTGGTTTCTGTGCGTGTGGGATGTCTGCCTGTTGAGATGTGGATTTGCCTGCATCACAACCTGGTAGCTGCTGTCACAGTCTATGGCTTGTGCCCTTGATTTACCACTAGGCACTTCTATTTGCTTATTGGGTTAGTGACACACTGAAATGCTCCATTACCAAAGTTGTCAGTTCCTTTCAGTGGGTCCTTGGAAACCTACTCAGTGGTTTCATTCCCATCCACAGCTTTCCAATTGTACTCAACTTTCTCACCTCAAAAATAAAAGTGAGAGAATTCTGCTGAAGGCACCTGGAAAAGGTTATTTTGATGGAGACTAGATATTCCTAACCACTAGTGGTCCAACAATCTCCAGCTGAAAAAGTTAGCTGGGTGACCAATGTAACAACAAATCAGCCGGAATTAGGGGGCATTATGTTGTTTAACAAAAAGGGCAATGAGCCAAAAATTGCTTCTCTTACCTGATCATGGAGCTGCAATTGCTCCTAGGATACTTCAGACTGCTGGCTTAAAAATGAGTAACTGTTCCCTGGACCATTTGCATCTTGGCATGCGATTTCTAGCTCATTGTGATTCTCAACAGTGTACGGGATCTGTAAGTGTGCTTAGTCAGCCTGGCCAGCCACCTGAGAGCCGTGAGCAATGTCCCCTTTATGACTGCTCACATCCACTTAAAAAGAAAAGATTAGAAAAGGGCAAGGAAACCCATTCCTCTTGATTCCCAGAGACAGTGTCGCTGCTCAGATCCTCCTTCAATCTGGAAGCAGCCAGACCACCAGACTCTCTGAAAGCAGATGCAGCTCCAGAAGCAGAGAGCAATGGCTTGTGAAGGGTCTGGCAGATCTGATACAGAATTTCTGGTCGAAATAGCCAGGGTTTTGCTGGGGGACAGATTAGATAAGGAGCCGCCAACCCTCCTGCCTTTACATAACAGCACCTTAACATGACTGAAACGCTAAGAAGGGAGCCAAAGAGGCAGAGCTCTGGGATCTCATCACTCTCTACAACTACTTGAAAGGACACTGTAGAGAAGTTGGTGCTGGTCTCTTCTCACAGGAAATTAACGACAGAACGAGAGGGAACGGCTTCAAGCTCCAACAGGGTAGGTTTAGACTGAACATTAGGAAGGAATTTTTCACAGAAAGAGTGGTCGGGCATTGGAATAGGCTGCCCAGGGAGGTGGTTGAGTCACCGTCCCTGGATGTGTTTAAGGGACGTTTAGATGCGGTACTGAGGGATATGGTGTAGGGGAGAACTTTGTAGAGTAGGGTTGATGGTTGGACTCGATGATCCCAAGGGTCTCTTCCAACCTAGACGATTCTATGATTCTATGATTCTATCTGCTGGCAGGTATGAGATGATGGTGGGTCCTCAGGGGTCCCCCCGCTCTCTGGTGCAACAGGCCAGGCTACCCTCCCTGAGCTACGGTCCCCTACTTTCTGTGTGGAATAGCCAGTATCAAAGCTGAGTTACCTTTCCTGCAATATAGATCTCAGGCAATGCCCTCCCATGACCCTTTGGTCACGGGAGCTGCCAAGTGGAGCTGCCGAGTGAGGAAGTTCCTTTCGGATGGGCCAGGGTAAGCAGGGGTCTGCTCCGTTGGCCGCTGTAAGCAACAGCTCCTAGTTAAGGCAATAATCCGTGGTCGAAGTCGGAGGTGGCTGTGTTAAGCGGCGCAGCTTGCACTTAGGCTGATGCCCTTAATGGCGAGCGTCTCCTGTGCATCACGTTTTCAGGCTCTGGCCCCGACCGGTGGTCTAAACCATCTGCTTAATTTTCCTTGTCGGCTGGAAGCGAGTGATACCCTGTCCTTCCCCGACCCTGGGAAGAGGAAGGTATTCGCTTGTAGAAGGAGCTCTTTGCCTGGATCCCGCTGGAGAGATAACCCCGTGTTCAAACACCGATGAGAAAAACAGGCAGGTTCCCGACTGTTTTCTTAGACCGGGGTACGTCGCGCCCGAAATGGCCTCGTGGCTTTCTCTTCTAAGCACGGCTGCACAGGCTACCTCCCCTCTTATTTGCAGCCAATCTAGCATCCCTGCCAAAAAGCACAGCGAAAACCAGCAATAGGCAAGTGACTAACTCGTCGTTTATTTTTTTCAGGTAATTTTGTTGCTGGGAACCAGGGGAAGAGAAAGTGCTACGTGGCCACTCCGCTGTCAACTTAATGTGTGACCTGTAGCTTGGGAACCTTTGCGCTTGCTGCTTATTCCTTTTAACACGAGTTGCTGCAAGACCGATTTCTGCATGTTCACTACTGCCGTCTTGGGATTTTGCTCTCGGTGTGCTCAGCAAACAGCACTGTATGATGGGCTGGATATAGCAAAGTTAGCAAGTTATGACGTAACTTGTTATTTTGAACCCTTATGACAGTAATTGTAATGGCAATCAATTATTCCTGAGGTGCCCCGGCACTAACACTTTACACGGACTGTGCTTCTTTCTCTGAAATGGACCCAAACTGGTCAAAATAACATCCACCGAGAAACTTTATCATGGAGCAGCCACTGAAAGATTCTCATGGAAAGCCTGTTGGCTTTTGTGACTTTTCCACTAACTTTGGAAAGGCTTCAGATTTGCCTTGTACTTATAAGTGCTTTCTGGAAAGAAACTCAGGGAAGGGGGTGGGTGGGTGAGCATCCAGGGTGATGCGATCGAGCAGAAAGTGGAAAATCTGGACAAACCCAGCTATGCCTTTTGATGAGCAGCACGGCCACCATGTTTGGAGGGCAATTTTGTGCATAAAAGCTCAGAAAGCGAAGGAGAGAATTTTTTTTCCTAGGCTTCTGGCAAGATTTCCTTTCACTGCAAGGAGAGCTGCACTCAGTATCCCTGTATGAAGCCAAGAAACAGAACCAGCCAGTTTATTCAAGCATTTAGCTGGGCAACTGATGGTACTGTTGCTCCCAGTTTCGTCCACGAAACCACTTCTGATGCTACTCAAAGGTGGATGCTACACATACACCTCGGGAGGACCTGTTTTTGCTGAGGTGGAAGCGAAGCTGAGTAGCACAGAGCCTGGGACCACTCCTCTTCATCATCGCAAATCTGAACAAAGCAGAGGTTTTCAAGGAAAAAAACTTTCAGCCTGTCTGTGATAATCAGAATCTGTGCCTTAAACTGCTGAGTTCAGGGTACAAAATGCTCTGAGCCACTCTACCCACCTGTGATCCGAAGATCACTGTGGGTAGCGCACACCAAATATAACCAGTATCGTGCGATGCCCATCATGGTCTGAGTTCTAAGACAAACCATGTAAAATTTCTTTGTGTTAACAGCTAATGATTATTTTTTTTCTTTGAACTTTGTCCAAAGTTCATCTCTAAAACAAACTTCAGCCAAACTGCCCGTATCGACTCCTCAGCAGAATAAACATGCCGAATCTCTAATAAAGCTTAATCACTCGTTCTAGCTTCTTTTAACTTGCTTGTTAACCAGAAAGATAAAAATCAAGTGAAATAAACAGGCTTTACTTGGTATTTATTTTTCTGGTGCCCCTATCAAAAACTCTGAAGGACAAAAGCAACTCTGGTCTGATTGATTGCTTTCTGAGTCAGCTGCCTCCTCTTCTTGCTTCAAACCCGAACTCAACATAAAATTAAAATCCAGGCTGTCGCCTGGGTTGTAACAATCGGCCTCCATGACTTGAACTGTCAATAGTAAAAGTTTACATGAAGAGGGGGGAAAAATCTGAGTATCAGGGCTAGGATTTTCAGAGAGGTTTAAAAATTGGCTACGGATGGGAGACTAGAGAGGTGAGAGGAAGGAGGGGGTTGGACGGTCCCCCAGCCTCCAGAGAAATCTCAGTAAACTAAGGTGCAGATCCAAGAGTAATCGTCCTAATCCCTCTATGACTTGATCTATGGAGTGGCTGTGGAAATAAAGTAGAAAGAAGTACAAAAAGGCCAGGCTGGATGGGGCTTTGAGCAACCTGGTCTGGTGGGAGGTGTCCCTGCCCAAGGCAGGGGCGGTGGAACTCAATGATCTTTAAGGTCCCTTCCAACTCTAACCATTCTATGAGTCTATGAAAAAGCAAATATACACTTAAAATTGTATAATATTTTTTATTGTACTGACCATAACACCTCTTGTCACAGTTGCACACGCATTGGAAAACCTACTGTGATGCCTGTTAGAAACTTTGGTGGTCCCGCGCACATGACCTTACCTGTTAAAACATGAACTGTGCACCTATCACTAATTACTTGATGGGCACCCTGTTATTTCCCGTGGTTTTATTTTTTTAGTGCTCTGTCAACCCTGCTGTCCAGAATCATACCTGGCTTGCAAACAAAAAAAAAAAAAATAGAGGGAAAAAAAAAAGGGAGAGGGTGTAGGAGAGATTGCCTCAAAAAGACAAACAATGCACCATTAAAAAGAAAAAAAAAGGGCATTTTTTGGATGACTCTATTTGCTTCACACCTTTTCTTTTTGTGCCTTTAGGGTTTGTGTCTTCCAGCTCATATCTACAAACCCACAGGCTAGAAACTTAATTAAAAAAAAAAAATAAACTCGAGTTTCTTGCATAATTGTAAGTGTCCAGGAGCTGCAGCTTTAAGAAAGGCACCAAATGTTGTAAAGTTCACAATTAAATCGCATGCAACTTGGCAACCAACTGATGGAAAAAGAAGCGGAAAATTAACGGTAATTAAATAAACAATGGCTTGGTAGCTCGATTTTTTTTTGACAGGGGAAAGGGAACCTGGCTGTAAATCCCCGCTCACGTTGAGCACACCAGAATCCTCCAGATGATCAACCCGTGCGTCGCCGCCCAATTACGGCGAGTCCCCGAGTTACTCATCACGACTGCGTTATGGATTGAGTTTCACAACATCATAATGAGTTCACGGTGGTTTCCTGGAGCATCCGCAGAGGTAACTGCACACGCTCACTCTCCTCTGCCCAACCTGTGAACACTTGGAGCAAATAAAGCCATGCGAGAGGCTATTAAAAAATAAAATAAAAGATGTATATAAATAAATAAATAGTCAGTTTTGCATTGTATCAATTCCCGGCTATCTGTGAGGGCGCAGCGTCCGGGACATGTCCCA
>QJSC01027593.1:2697276-2833886 GCA_003697955.1 Calidris pygmaea | reverse complement strand
CCCCCCCCCCCCCCCCTCCGGCCTCCCCGGCGGGCGCCGGCAGAAGTTTTGCGAGCGGGAGCGGGGAGAGGTGGAGGAGGGTGACACTTGGGGTAAAAGGAGGAGGTGACACATTGGGGTTGGGGGGAGGAGCAGGGGAAGGAGATGACACATTGCACTGGGGATGGGGTGGGGGAGGGAGGCTTATCCCCTCCCCTCCGGTTTCCTTCAGGATGATTATTTCCAGGCCCTTTTCTCTCGGTCGAGTCGTCCGCCGCGATGCTGTCGGGGAAGTTTTATTATTATCTGGGAAATGATGCCGCTTTCGGTGATGGATAATTCGTAGTAAAGCCGCTGCTGCGTGGTTTTTTTTTTTTTTTTTTTTTTTTTTTTTTTTTTTTTTTTTTTCTTTCTTTCTTCCTTTCCTTTCCTCTCTTTCTCTCCCTCCTTTCCTCTCCCCTCCTTCCTTTCATTCGTCTTTGTGGCCCGAGCAGCGCCGGGAAAATTCCGTTTCTTCTGCAACTTGTTATTCTGGAGCCGGGCCTGCCCCCCTCGCCCTGGGGCTGCCCTTCCCGCACAGGTACGGGGCCGGGGGCCGGGACGCCGCCGGGGGGTTCCCGTTCCCGCACTGCCATCGGGGACGGCGACTTCTTTATTTTTATTATTTTTATTATTTTTTTGTTTTTTCCCCCATCCCTCCTGTGTCTGTGTAGGTGGAGCGGAGCTCTATGTGGGACTCTGCCATTTGGTATAGTCCACTTGTGCATGCTCCTTTCTTCACTTGCCATTCTGCGGGATTTTTTCCCTTTTTTTTTTTTTTTCTCTTTTTTTTTTTTGTGGTTCTTTGTTTTTTTTTTTTTGGTTGTTTTTTTTTTTTTTTTTTTTTTTTTTTTTTTTTTTTTTTTTTTTTCCTTTATTATTCCAAGCTTCGCTGTCGGTAGAGCTTTTCCCCCAGCCACCTCTGCAGTTTTGGTGGGTGCTGGCGGGGTTGTACGCTGAGGTTTTTAGGTGAATTCGTGTTGGATTAATGCATGGAGCTCTTCATTCAACTTCTTCTCAAGTGTCAAAAAAAAATGAGGCTATGAACAGATGTATTTCAATATGGAGAGATTTCCAAGTTCCTAATTCTTGGGGGTGGAGGAAAGAGTGCCATTGGAGAGTGGCTTTTGTTTTCGATTGGTGAACAAATGTCATCACATTTCAGTCACGTGCTGTAATATTCTTTGTTCAGCTATCAAAGTATGATATCTGCTACACCTGTTCCCACTTTTTAATTGTAAGTAGCGGTGATTGCCTGCAAATCTTTTAATTGTGGATAGGAGCACTTTCCCTCTTTCTCCCCCTCCTACCCCCTGGATGTTTGTTTGGGCCCAAGCGCCCGAGCTTGACAATGAACTTTTGTTCACGGTGGAAACTGCACGTAAAAAGGTCCCACTGAAGGTGATGATAACTTGTGTGTCGCCAGAAGGTTGTGTGCCGTGATGTACGGTAGGTCTGAACGTGATAAAATGGGGTGGAGACGCGCGCTCAGTAATGGCAGGGATCTAGTCAGGGGTAGGCTTTTTTTGGGCCAGTGAAGTTTTCTTAACTAGGTGTGCTGCTGCGTGTTACTGGGTTAAAGGACAGATACTCCTGTACACCCACATAGATAGACAGATCTATGTTTTTTGCTTAGCTGTAGATTTTCAGGTATCAGAAATGAAAAGGATTTGGGCTGTTTACTCTTTTTTTTTTTTTTTAAATTTTTATTTCACTGTGCTCACTTCTAACAATGAAGACACCTGCTTAGTTTCAGTTTTACAAGTCAGCTTCCCCTGGCTTTCCTGGAGCTAGCTGGTGAGGCTGGATGTGCTACATGGCAGGGAAATGTTTAATTTTGATGAAAAGAGGCTTATTTTGGGACATAATTTGTGGAGAAAATAACATGCTTTCGAAAGCCTTAGGGAAAAAAAAATAATCCAACTCTAGGAATTTAAAACTCATGACTTCTACCGGGTTAACGTGTGATGCTGAAACTTCTATATTAAGCTTGTTAGTGACTGTGTATAAGATAACTTTATCGTGTATAGCTAAATAGTGACATTAAATTACTAGTGAGAACAGATCTCGAAAGAAAAACAAAAAAACCTGTGTGTATCTACCCATATTAGTTCGAGAAGTTAATTACCACACTTTAGTAAAAAGATCACAGGCTTTGGGAATTTTATTTATGTTTCAGGATGGCTGAATGAAGCTGTTTCTTTGGAGAGATTTTTTTTTATTATTATTATTATTTTCTAGAAAGGAATTCTGTAGCTCAGTAAATGGCACTTTAAAACTGTATTTAGAAAAAGCAAAATAGGTGAAGCGCTTCTTGCATGTTTTTAAACTTTTTGACCTTACTGTGGTAGAGAAGTCAGATTATTGTATGATGGTTACATCAGCTAGAAGTTTGAGGTGATAAAAAGTGAGCATGAAGCAACCTCTTTATCCGTTGATTTTGTGTTGCATAGTAACATGAACAGAGTATCACTTCAAGGTCTTAAGAGATTGTCCAGCAAAAGGTGGGTACTTGCTCACTGAGTGCTTAATACCAGCTGGATGTCAACTGTGTCATACCCCCAGTTTTTAGCCATGCTGACCTGAGCAACACAAAACTTGGAGTGGATCCCATTATGGGTTTTAGTGATTTATTTATTTATTTTTTTCAGTTAACTAACAAAAAGCTAGCATGGTGTGTAATACAAAATGTCGGGTTAAGGAATATTTTGTTACTAATAATTATTTTACCATTAGTCATCATAAGATTTCTACCTGAAAGCTTTTAATCTTTGCTCTTCCTGAATTGGATTTGTTGTGAGGGAGAAGGCAGCATTTGAAAGTGGTTTTCTTCCTTTAGGCAATGAAAACACAAAACTTTCCTTCAGAGAACTTAAAGCAAAAGTAGGAAACTGAAACTTACGCTGTGCAGAGAAAAAATGCTCTTGTGTTTTCCAGCTTCAACAGTAAGATCTCTGCTCTCAGTTTAGGTTTTTTAAAGATCTCTCTTTACCCTAGGCCATTCAGCTCGGTCTGTATTTCAAGCATTGGCCCTCAATAGTTCTTACTCCAACTTTACTTCTCTTTTTTTAGAGGTAAAGTTTTGTGTGTGTCTGTTACATGTCACCATAGAAATTATAGTCTTGAAAAATAAAATCCTTGGACTGGATTTGTACAAAGGAGACAATGTTCATGGGTTATTGTTTTTGTTTTTTGTGTGTGTGTTGTTTTTTTTTTTGTTGTTGCTTGTTTTTTTTTTTCTTTTAGGGAAATGAGATGTGTTTTAATGGTGCCTTAGAAAGTTGTAGAAATTCTGTGTGCTGTTGGAAAGCTTATTGTAGTGAGCCCAGCTATCACTTGGGTTGTTCGTGCAGTTTGTTTATAAGGGTTGTAATGGCATGTGAACACGTTGTGGCTGTTAGTTCTCTTATTGTCCGAGCCCTGGAGAACTTTATTCAGTCAAATTTAATAGATACTACTGGAATTCGTTTATGCCAGAGGTTTCTCTTTCCTTTCAGTACCGGTTTGTGAGAACCTTGATGGACTGTCTTATTTCGTACGTTAGGGACATTTTGCGCGGGTACCAGAAACTCAAGATGAACGTCATGTGAGAAACACATGTTGGTGACTTAACCTTTTTACTATTGTTTCGGCTTTTGTTGTTTGTTGGTTTTGCTTGTTTAAAATCTTCCAGAAAGAACTTCACAGTGTGACAGGGCTTTGATTTTTGGAGGGCCATCGCACGGTGGTGATGTGAGCTGTAAAGCAGAACCAGCCTTCAGGAGAGGCTCCTTCTGTAGAAGGGGCAGCGCTAAAAACCTATTATTAAGCTTCTAATAGCATTTCTTCGCTGTCCCCTTCACCCTTTATGCTCACAACTGTGCAGTCACATGCGTAGCTATATACTAGAAGTGTAAGACTCCACAAAAGGCCTGGCTCCTGTACGTTCGTGAATTGCCCTTGTTCAATTACTCTGAGCCAGAAAGCAAGCTCACATCCTGTTTCTGATGTATTTTGACTGCACAAAGGTTATTTAGGAACAAACCATATACTGGAAAGGTGGGGCAGCTTGCAGAGGGGTTTTGAGATGCCTGCTGAATGCAAGGGGCAAGACATTTACTTCTGTACCCTGTAAATAGAGGGTGAACTGAAGGATAGTTTTTATAGGTATCTTACATTAATATTTCATGTTCAGTACAGCACAAAGCCAGTGTCTGGCTTGTGCTGGTGGTAGAGATATGCATTATGCAGGCAAAAAAAAAAGAAGTTTATTTACATTTGACGGGGGGGGGGAACTTTGTATTTCTTATTTTCCTTTCTTTTTTTCTTATTGCAAATACAGACTCGTTTAAAATAAAATGAAAAAGAGCCCCTGTGTTTCTCTTCTTGTTTTAAATAATTTATGGCTCTTGTGCTTTACCGAGTTCCTCACTGGATTAAAACTGATAAAGTATAACTTTAAGTTTGTTTCATTCTGGTTTTGTTATGTCAAAAACAAAGTGGCGAGTGTAGATATAGAATGGCTATAAAATGTGTACATTTTTAAAAACTCTTCTAATGTTTACTTAGTGCTGAGGAGAGGTGCACTTGTGTGACAATCAGACTTTAAAATTAGAATCACCTGTCCTTACAATAATTTTTAAAGATGTAGAAAGTTCTGAAAGGTCCCTTCCTTTGGTCTCAGAGGATTACCATGCTTACTGCTCTAACAAAGCCCCAACCTTACCACAGAATGTTTTGTTTTAATACTTCGATCATCCCAGGCTTTTGAGGAAAGAATGCGCTACTTGGTATAGGCTTCTCTGCAGTATTTATTTTCTGTTTTGCTGTTTACATCATTCCAGTGTCTCTGTTGGAATTATCAAGTACCCTGTGCCTTAATAGGTCAAACCACCTAGGCAAAGAGCTTTTATTCCTTCCCTCTTACCTGAGATTTCTTGTTCCCTGTCATTGCAAAGGCTCACTCTTTTTGATTTGGAGATTGTATACTCAAAGCATGCTTTAAAACACGCCCCCACCCCCAGATACTACCACCTCCCTCTCCCCCCCAGCCCTAGCCTAATGTTTGTTGTTACTGGTGTGAATGCTTTTATAGGTAGTACGTAAGGAGTGAGGCTCTGCTTATCGCGAGCCCTGTTGTAGGCCATGTTCACACAGCTCCTGTGCTTTTTTTTTTTAATGTCGGATTTCTTAAATGTGTGTTTTCCAGATTCTCCAGGAATCAGGTTTTCCAGGTGCCCTTCCACCTGCCAGTACTGCGCTTGTAGGACAAAAGGGAATGTTAACAAGTTCACTTGCTGCAGAAATTGTGCTGTGTGCCTCTTAACTGGGGGACTCTACCATTGCCTGTGTGACTAGAAATATGTTTTGAAGTTGTATCTAGTGTGTTTCTGGGATAGGAGTATGGATACACGAATGGTTAAAAACAAACGAGGGCAGATTTGAGCCTGTGACTCTAAGATGGCCTGTGCTTGGACTCCGTCTCTTCAGGCTTGTGAGAGGAGAACTCTAGCAGAGCAGCGGAGCTCGCCGTCGGTTCGGTTTCGTTGTTTCTGCCTGCGAAATACAAGCTGTCAGTACTTGAAAGGGAGAAGGAACATTGATTCCTCCCCTTGTTCCCCTCCAACTCTGCAGATCCCAGCGTTGTTTTAACTATGTGGTTCCTGGTGGCATCGTAGTTGCAAACAGTTAATTGAAGAGATGAAGTGGTATCCTATTGAAGCTTTAAATTGTTTTAACAAAACTTCTGAGTAATCGCAATAATTATTTTCTGATAAGCTGGCTGATAGTAACTATGGCAACAGCTGTCTTTGGCCTGTGGACAGTATTGCTGTGTTGACAAAACCTTTAGATGCTCCTGAGGCCTCTTGCCTCTATAGGGAAGTGCATCAGGATGTCTTTCAGGTGACTGAGGTGTCACCGTTAGTCTTTGTGTTGCAGCAGGACACCGTCCCTTTCTTGGATCAGAACGTTGGTCCTTTTTCTTTTGCATGTTTGCGCGGGTGCTGCCTGCGAGCCTGGGAACGCTGCAAGGACTGTCATGTTCTGCAAGGACCAGTGAAACATAGAAGTACTTAGAAGGAATTATACATGCATATTATTGTTTTTTAATAATAATAATCCAGAGCTCGGGGCAAAGTGGGGGGAAAGAAAGGGGGACTTACTGATTTTGATCCCTGGTTGTTTCCTTCCTCGATTAAAACGTTCATAGAACAGACTGGTAGGGGGAGCTGCCCTTCCCTTTACTGAACCAAAGTACAGCATATTCTTCTCTGAGGCCTACGCTGAGATACAGCTATTTAATTTTCAGCTAAGCTCTGCTTCTTTTTGGAAGAGATGCAAGCTCCTGCTTCAGTACATTTTAGAAATGGAGGAAGAAAGTAATTTGTTTCCAGATTACGAAGTTCTGGTCAGGGAGAATGTTCCCCTCTCCAAACATACTTTTCCTATTGATATTCAGGAGAGCGCTCGTTAATGTTAATAAACGTAGCTGTCTTGGGAAGAAAAAAAATAAAATTCTTAACGCACTTCAGTATAAAAATGTTAAAAAGCCATGGCCTGTCCTGCATGTTTGAAAGTAGCTAAGCTGCTGGTTATTCCTTGGGAATTATCGGTTAGCTGCTGTGTATTTTTACTGAAATCTTTGTCCTCTTAATTTTGACGTATGAGCACTGGCTACTGATGTAGCTTACCTGACGATTGCTAGCAGTGGTCTCCCTGTACGGTATGTGTGTGTTGCTTGCTGGCCTGTGGAAGCGTGCAATATGGCCTACATCTGGGCTCATCTTCAGGAAGAATGTGGCTGCTGGAAACTGCAGGCCCCAGTGTGCAGTGCTGTGTTTTTACCTGAATGGCTTGCCAGGATTGCGGTACGCTAATGCCTCCTGGGACCTGTAGTTTTCATGAGCAGAAGTTGGGGATTTGGGGTGAGAAGGGAAAGATGCTATAACGCTTGAAAAGCTGAGGTGTCGATACCTTCTCCTTAAACCTTTGCCTCAATTACTGTGCACCGGCACGTATTTTTATTTACAAGCTGAAGATGGTTTATAGCTGGGTCGTATGTTTAGGGAAAAGCAGTCGATGAAAGAAGCCTTCCAACTGCCTGTGTGTTTTTGTACAAAGAGTATACTACTAATTGCCCTAATACCTTGCTCCATCTGTGATTGCAAGTATCCTAGTTGATATTCTGGGAATTTTTGATCTTTCAAGGCAACGTTATGGATGAAAACATTCAGCAAAAAGAGGCTTCCATTATTGGTAATGTGGCTTCCATGTTCTCCTTTCAAACTGCTGCCCAACAGTTGGGGTGGGTTTCTGTTGAAGCGAAAGGGGATTTGAACAGCTTTTTACTTGCCAAGATCCCACTTCTCTTCTCTGTTTCTTGAGGTCAAGCCGTGAGGTGGCCGCCTCATGCAGCAGAGCGGGTCTGGGAAGTAAGTCTGTATGAAATAAACCTTTCTGATGGTTTTGGAGAAACTAATTGGAGCGCCAGTCTTGCAAAAAGTAATGTGTATTTTACTTTACGTCCCACAGAATTCAGAGAGAAAATCTGAATGCCTAAAATTGGAACCTACATAAGTAGTAGAAGGATCAAGACCTCTAAACTTCTAATGTTGGAAAGTAGCTTCTTTGTAATCACCATAAGTAGCTCCTATCTAGGTGCGTGTGGCAGAATTCTTCTTGTAGTAAGCGTCTGGAAATTCCACTCAATATAAGTTTAGAGTTCATATTTGCTTCATAATTGTGGAAAAAAACAGACAAGAAACCCAACCACCCACCAAAAAGTTGCTCTCTCATTCACCCTGTACAGATTATAAATATGACAGATATTTAGGTGGTAATAGTTTCTTTGAGGCAGGGAATGTGTTTTGTCAGTGCTGATGCATTGTACACACTGTATATTGCTGACACTTCTGTTTAAAACTGATACAAAAAGGTAAATCTATACAGACATTCATCTAAAACCTTACGTATGCTGTAACTGTAATAGAGTTTGTAAATAGTTAGTAATAGAGTTTTCTTTAACTGTTCACAGCCCCTTCACAGCCCATGTGGACCAAATTGATGACAGAACACATGGTTAGTTGAAATAGTTACTATTAGTATATTGACAGGATTAGAAAGGCTGTCATTGTTGCCGTGCAAGGATGAAATTCCCTTTCATTGACTGATTGGGCCTACACAACAGGCAGGAGAAAAAACCAAGGTAAATCTATATGTAGTGGAATGATGATGTCCTTCAAGGACATTTTACTCTCTGTAGAGAGCCTGTGACAGTGCCCTTTGTAATGCCACTGTATGAAGGTATTCTGGATAAAGAATATGGGTAATAGGGATGTACAAAAGGGGTTTGATGCATAGTTTTAAAGGAAAAACTCTTCTGTAAGTACTTCTTACCATGTAAGAACAAACGGGTCCTGATCTGGGAGGAAATCTGGCCTTGCTCAAGTCTCAAGGAAGTCTGGGAGACCTCCCAGTTGAATCGAGTGTACCAGGATTTCATTCTTTCCCCCCCAAAAAGGTAGTTTTAAGTGGATTTTGCAGGGGTGAAGCACTTGATGAAGTTTGAGGAATCTGGTGTCTGGTTAAGATGCTGCTGCTGGCCCTTGAGGGATCTCACACCAGGTACTTTGTCTCCTAGTGTCTTTGCTGTTTCTTTAAAAAATGGATAATATTGAGCTCCTGTAACACTTTGTAGGAACTTGGAATCTATTTATTCAGGGCTTTTGCTTAATTTGCTTACACAACAGAATTTTATATGAAAGCCAGAAATTAGTCCTTGATATATCCAAGGAATACTTTCTGTCTTTGTTTCTCCTTTCTCGCCTGTGTGACAAAATCGCTCCAATTGAGATGTTCAGTCTGAAATTTGAATAACCTGACTTGTGATGGATTAAAAACCAAAACAAACAAAAAATCAGCCCCCCTCTCCCAACCTAACAAACCTTTTCCATGACTTTATAAAAGGACTACAATGGCCTATATTACTAATAACAAAGCTTTTTACTAATTTGCATTTTGCTGGAGCTCCAGATACCTCACTGTTTCATTGCTGCTTAGCTTGCAGTAATTGTCTCTGATAAGCATCTTTATCAAGTAAATCTATTGTTGTGTGGAGTATGAATTTGCTGTATTAAGGATGCTCTTGTCAGTGACCCCAAATGGAAAGGATGCGGCTACCTGAGCTTCCCTTATTGCCCTTTCAGAGAGTACATTCTTGTCAGGAATAAATTGAGAAGGTTTGAGCTGTTTCTGAACACCAGGTACCTGTCCTTGTGTCAACTGCAGTTCTCCCAAGAGGGAATCCCACCAGACCATACCTCTTATTCTGCATCCTCAGAGAATCCTTCCGAAATCAGCAGATTTTTCACCATTTCTTTCAGAATCAGAGACTTAGTTTTCGTTTCTCACCTGCATTTTGGCGTATTTTACCAGTTCTACTTTTCCTCCGAATTTCACGCTCTAAACATGGAAATCTCCACCCTTCACATAATTCTCATCCCTGTATGGCGATTTCCTCTTGTCTTAGAACTTGCAGTGTCTTCTCCCACCTTACTTCTTGCAGGAATTATATTTGGATGCCTGGCTATTGATGCAGAGCTCTAATAGATTGTGCACTGTTTAATTTAATCAAGCAGTTTTCCTGTGATGATGAGCTGCAGTTTTTGCAGCCAGTCAAAACCTGATGATGTTGGCCTCGTGAAATGTGTGCTCCAGGTTAGTTCCTCGCTGTAGTAACAGTATCTTCACAGCTGCAGAGATGATTAGTTCAGCATAGGTCTGTGACTGTCTGAATACCAGCAGCTCAGGTTGTTGTTCTGCACTGACATTTGTGGCTGCTACAAAATTGCATGAGCGAAAATACTGATCTTAGATTTGCTCCATCCTGATGCAAGATAAACATGTAAGATTCCTTGAAAGTCGGCACCTTCTTTCTGTTACCCCTTTTCTAACTTAATCTACCCTTCTCTGCCCATGGTTGTTTTTGTCCAAAAATGCTGATTATTTTTTTTTTCCCTATGCCAAATACGTTGTTAATATAGAGGATGGTTTCGTCTTCATGTATGTAAGCCTTCTTACTTTTAAGACTTTTGAAAACTTAAAGGATACTTTTCCTCTGCCTTAATTTAAATCCCTGCGTAGAAATATATACGAGACGTGCCTGTATTTTTCTCTCGGGTGTATCAGAAACTCCTGCAGCTTCTTCAGGAACTCTTGCATAATATGGGAAAGGTGGTAAATACTATCTGAATATTTCTTCTGTGATTTTTGCCTTTTTCCCACATACACAGGATACATTTTAAGCCTTCAGCTATGCAACCTCCATTGTGTTATGGTTATATTTTGTGTTCTCCACATTGCTTTCCATGCTGTGGTCTTTGGTGGTCCAGTAGGCAGGAAGACTCATATAGGCTTCTTGGGGATCAGAAGTTGTGTTAGAAGGGACTTGAAAATCACACAATAAACTTTCATGTATGTTTCTGGTCCTCATATAGCTTTTTTTTTTTTTTTTCCTCCTTTACTATGTAATAACCAGAGTCTAAACTGAGAGGAGCTGGGATTTTTCTCAAAGGGATTTTAAAAAGGAAAACAGGAAAAAAAACCCTATTCTTGAGACAGCAAGGAGAGGAATATGTGAGGACAATGTAATGAAAGGAGTGTGTGAGAATTTCTGTCTGTGTATGTGGAGGGAGATGCGTTTAAACATCTTTTCTAGCACAACGATAGGACCGTTAAAAATCTGGGCATTAATTTTTAGATAATAGAATTTGTTTAAAGAGTTAACTTTGCAAAGAAGTTGAAGTGGTGATGGGCACTACACTGACACCACAGTAGTGCTCTGATTGTAAACACATCGCTGCCAGTGTTGGTCGTGATACTGCTGTGGCATCTGTGGTACTAATTTAGTGCCCTGCACTATTTTGTCTCATCTTGGTGTCTGCTGTTATGGTAAGCCTTCTTGCCCTGTGGTGGTGGTCTCCACCTCCTAGGACAATGTTGGAGTGGAGCTGTTGTATACGTGAAATCAGTCGGTCCCAGGAGGGCAGGTGCAGGATGTGGTGATGTTGGCATGAGGGGATATGAAAGAGGAATGTCCACTAGCAGCACATTACTATCTTCTTTGGATAAAGCTTTTGGGAGATAGGTCCTGGCTCTTTGGAAATGAAAATAATTTGAGGGAGAGGGAAAATTGACTGCTACCAGCAGCCTCCTTTAAACTGCTGGTCCTTTTGTTTAGAAAATGTAATTGTACCCTGCTCCTTTCACTCTCTTGTCAGCATTCTGAAAGTTGAAAATAGTATTCCTTTTCAGTTGGTTATATTAGCCACTAAAAATGGATAAATCTACAGTTTATTTTTCCTATTTTAAGTAAACAGTCAGTTAAAAATCCATGGCAATCAGTGTGAGTAAAAAATGTCCTGCACACTTCGTTTTTCTTGTAGCTGAAGTCTACTTTCATTGTACAGCAGTCTTGCACTCAGGTTTTTTTTTCCATTAAACACTAATTGTATACTTACGTGATTCCATGTTAGATTGGCACAGTGATTCAGTGTTATGTTTATGTGATACAGCGTGTAAATCTTTTTACTTTTATTGAATAATCATGGTTTTGAAAAGAAAGGAACTTCTATTAAGTGTATGGTTACTTGAATTCTTCCTTTCAGATTAGTGACTACCATCAGTACTCCCACACTGAGTGTGACTACCCCAGCTACAAATACCATTCTCCAGATGCTACAGTTCCCGTTTGTGTGCTTTAGAGGAGAAGGAAGGAAAAAAAAAACCAGGCTTTTAAGGGGTAAGGAGGGAGAATATCATAAAAGGGGAAGGGGAGACAGAATTTGAGGTTGATACCTGTGCCTGTATATTTACAGGGAGCAGCGGGAGTGCCAGCTGACTGGAATGTAGGGGAAGGAAGATCAGAGCACATCAGTGAAATAATTTTGGAGTGCTTCCTGTTGACTTGTTAATACTGAATGGAATTTGGCCCAGGCAATCTGCTGTTGTGAATCAGCATAGTTTATTCACTTGGGTATAGGTGTGCCTGTTATTATTTGAGAATCTGCTCCACTTGAAAGATAACAGGTCAGTCTGGTAAGTAGTATTATTCCCATGTTTGAGATTAGAAACTGAGGCAGGGAGAAATTGATTTATTCTGTATTGAGGTAAATTTATTGGAGACCTTAAGCTGGGAATGGAGGCCCTCACTTGTGTGTTTAATCCAGTAAATGCCTGCTTCCTTTAAACCCTGAATGTTGTTATGTTGTAAACAAAGGAGCCTAAAAATTATTTACTGATTAAGTGTGGGTGGTATACCAATAAGTAGTGCTTGCCCAAAGGAGTTGAGATTTTTGTAAAACTGGTTGTACAAAATAAATAGGGTAATTAGTTTTCGAAGTTTTGGATATTTTTTTTTTTTTTTAGGTTATCTGAGGTTGAAGGAAAAGTAGAGGTTTGAATGGGGATGCGAGACCACCTGATGCATAGGGGAGATAATGATTAATAAATGTGAATTTGAAATCCAGTGAAGTCTGAGTTGCATAGGTAAGCACTGGTGCCATTAACAGCCCTGAGTTAAGTTCTGCAGAACCTGAAAAAATACAGAAGAAAGATGGTGGTGGGGGTGGTTATTGCTGTTTATGCATTATACTACAATTAATATAAGAAATTGCATATTACCATGTAGGCATGATTGTTTTTACAGATACTGTTACGTGGACACACATCCTAAATGTATCCAGGGGGTCAGAGATAAGGTTAGTGCTTACATTTACTAACTTGAAACATCTCCAGAATGTACTTTGTCTATGAACAGTATCTGAATGATGTTCCAGTATCGTTACTGCATAATGTCACAGTTTCTGTAAACATACTTTCTGACTTAACATAGGACTGGACATAGCTGGCTGTGTGGAAGGGTTCAACGCACAGCAAAAGTCACACCGGGTAACGAGAGTCACCAGTGCTGAAGTCTTAACCGCTTATTAAAACTATTCTGCGTACAGCTTACATGAGTAGAATTCTCCTGTCCTCCTGAGCGAGTACTGTTCAGGGACAGATACCTGTTAATTTGGACAAACCCCTTTTCCAAGTGGAAGATCAGCAGAGTGAGCAATACCCAAATTTCTGCATCTGTCCCAGTTGTCTGGGTCCAGCATTGCTTCCTCTAACTCTTTTAGTACTGCTTAATAAAGGCACTCTATTCCAATGCAAACATGAAAGGTATGGCTTCCTTTTTGTTACTTGCCTCAATGTCTGCTGTAAATAGCTCACTTAAAGGTGTGAGTCTGATGCTTAGAACTCCATGTCATTGATTCTGTGACTTCCCACAGCGTTGGACTCGGGCTCTGGTGGGTATTGAATCAGGATCTTTTAAGTACATGTCTCTCGTTCTGGAGTATCTCCCTTAATGGCACTGCTTGTGGTGTCTACTGGTGTCTTAGAGTATTTGTGGAGCTCAGGAGCTTTGGCATATGCCCTTCTAATGTTTCATTAGAATTGTTCATGTTTTGAAACTGGTTCTGCATAAGCCTGGGGTTGACTTTCAGCGGTTGACTTTCAGCAGTAAGCTGGTTTAGTAGAGTCTCTTTTCTGAGTTGTTTTTATGTTGTGACATCTCAACTCTGTAACTGTGGAGACGGCTTCAAGGCCAAATACAAGGCAGCTTCAGTAACTACGACGTCTCATTCAGTACTCTACTTCACAGGAGTCACATCGTAGTATTCTAGTTTTGGTGATCTCTCGATTTATAGATGGGTGTATTGAAACTTCCTGGAGTATCTTCTTGTGTTACCAATTTCATGATGGATGTGCTTCTTCTGTTCATGTACGATTAGTCCCACTTACATCACCACTGCTTAATTAAGTGATGTTTCTAAAGTAATTCTCAGGTATATTGACTTGGCATTAAAGGCCTGAGATCCAAAGAGATTGTGTTGGCTGGAACTGCTTTTTCAGAGAGAAGACTTTGAATTCTGGTTCTCCGTGTTGCCAAAGGAGGCAGCTCTGCTTTCTGTGCAGGCCTCATGCAGATGTGAACTAAATCAACATGAGAACTGTATTGCACTGGAAAGGTCAGCTTGCATCAGCACTAAGACCAGTGGCTTGGAATGGAGGGCAAATGGGCATAAATCTGGAGACATCCATACAGTTGTCCAGTTCTTCCTTCATCTCCATGCAGCCTAATGTGTGAAAAGAGAAGAAGATGCATCAAAATCATTGCCTGTATTTTGGAATATGTTGGAATCAACTGAATTTTCCCATGTAATAGTTGAAGAAGTATCAGTGGATATGGGAGAGAGCAGAGACTCTCCTTGAACTTAAGAGGGGAACAAGAGGAGTGACATACGCTTTTTTTTTTTTTATTGTGAGCAAAAAATATGAATGATATTTGAAAAGTTTTTTGATACTACTTGGAGCTCTTTTATACCTTCCTCGCTACTAGAATGTGCTCTCAGTGAGGGATGGGGAACCTCAGAAGAACACTTTTGAAGTTGTGTATATGGAAGACAGATTATGTGTCTGTGAGAGGCTTTACTGGTGTGATGGAGAAGAGAGAAATGTTGCCCCCTGAATGATCAGCAGAAGCACTGAAGCATGCATGAACTCGGTACGCACGCATACATTATGATTGAATCTCACATTTCTCTTGGGGATACCAACAAATTCAACCTGAAACATTCAGCCTGTGACAGCATGGAGTGAGGAAAACGTCTAGTAAATCTGAAGTTCCCAACTACAAATAAGAGTGCCAGTTTCCTTGAATTGTTAGTTTGTAGTGCTATCTGTTGCCTGTGTAGTTTGCACAAGTGATCTTTAGGATGACAGGGGCATTATGTTGCTGTTTGCTGTCAGCAGGACCAATTTCAATGCTATTACTGGCCTAGATAATAACTCCCTCCCCCTCCCAAAAACAAAATGAAAGAACCTCAAAGCAACCTGTGTGATTCCATAAGCAGAAGGTTATTTAAATAACAAAATCTACTACCCCCTATGCAAAATGAAAACAAAAACGTAGCACAGCCCAAAATTCTTCTTCTGTTGTCTTTTTGTGTGACTTAAGAGATTTCTCATGCAAACTGGATCACGGTCAGTTTTCTCACCAGTGTAGCTGAGCAGTAATTTTATTGAGGCAATGTTTGCATCTTTGTGAAACTGATCACAAAGCTTCGTCTCTTTCTTACACGTTTTTATCCTTGATGCTTGCTGGTTCCTGATAAGGATGATAAGCTTATTGGCTACATCCATCTTCATCTTCCTGCCTACAGCAGCACCAACAGGTGGGGTATACCGGACACTTGCTTTGTTTTCCAGACCCGTTGTAATTTGGGCTCTAGAAAATGAAACTCCTGTGTTTCTCACAGATTGGGACCTGCTTGTTTATCCTACATGGCTTTCAGCTTGGCTATCTTCAAAAGCTCATCTGTCAGAAGAGAAGGAAGCTGACAGTGATGAGAAAGCAGACATTCACCAAATTGTTTAGGCAGTGCTTTCTAGCAGGATTAACAGTACTTGTAGCAGAATTCTGTTCGATGTTTGTCCTGCGCCTCCGCTTGAGGTTATGCATTTTCTGCAACAGTAGTACTTCTTCAGCTAGACTTCCTTATTAAAAAGGAGAGCATCCAGTACTGCTCCAGGGTCAGACAGGACCTGATGACTTTGGCAAGTTCAGTTTTCTTGGAGAGGAGTCAGGCATTCATCTACATGTTCTCTTTGAATCCATTGGTTCAGGAGATCTTTCCTCTGGTCAGCTGGGAGAGAGCCAAATTGTTGCCAATCTTAAATGGGTCTTGGCAGTTTTTCCAGCAAACATCCATGGCTTATGTTTAGTACTGCTTTCCAACTTTCTGGGTCTTTCTCTGTTAGGAGATGCTAACTGCCTGAATCTCCTTGGGTTGACGTCCTGATTAGTGAGGGGCTTATAGGAGAATTTTTCAGCAGTCTGGGTTATGTAAAAAGAGAAAAAACAACCAATACCCTTGAATGCTTGATCGTGTCTTTATTTCAGTGTTGCGTTATATTACACAATAAGCACAAACCAGTTTGATTTCTGCTTCAGAAGTTACAATTTTGCTTTTAACGTTACATGCTTGAATTATAGCCTGGTTTGTTTACCAGAAGAACCAACCTCCAAAACAACCCAGGACATATACTGGTCTGGCTGCTCAATGTGATTAAATGTAAGAACTAACATACTGTGCTGGACCAAATGTCCATCTAATCCAGCATCTTGCCTTTATCAGTGGCCAGCAGCAGCAGCTGACTGAACGGCGTAGGAAATGGGTGAATTCTGTCAGCTGCTGAAATATTAACAGTAAATTTCTGACAGACACTTGTTTAGCCGCTGCCTGAGATGGAAGCTACATTTGGGCTATTGCACTGTGAATAGCAACATCAAACTATTTATAGGTGAATTTGTTCGCTGCCTTTTTGAACTCATTTCTATCTGTGGCTTCCATAGTGTGGCACGGCAGCGAGTTCCACACAGTTTAACTGCATTTTCTGTCTGCTTGGCAGGTTGATGCGAGAAAAATAGCTTCATTTGTTTTAAACGTGCTCCCTAGTTGTCATTCCTCTCCATACCATTTCTAGCTCTCCCCTTTTTTGAGGTGGGGCAGCCAGAACTACGTGCAGTGTACATCACAGCAGAATGTTCCCTGTTTGTTCCCTGTTCTGTTTCTAATACCTTCTGAGATTTTTCTCTGACTTCTTGCTGCTGGGAGTTGAACCGTTTGCTTGCAATAATCTCAAAATCTTTTTTGTAAGTAGTAATGCCTAGTTTAGACTCATCGTTGTGTATTTATAGCTAGGGTTATTTTTTCCTCTGAGTATGTTATTTTGCACTTGTCGACAGAGGACTATAAAATGACAAATGAAAATCAATTGTTTGGTGTTATCAGATCCCTTATAGCTCTTTGAAGTTTGCTTTAATTTTAACTATCTGGAATAATGGAAAGCATCATAATCTCTACAGCCTCCGTTTTTGCCAGATCAGTTAGAACTAAGTTCGCAGACTCAACCGTGATCCTTGTTATGGTAACTTCCCTGCTATTTGAGTATGTAGTGTTTTCTTTATTTTCAGTCTTTTAATACATTCTTAAGAAGGGGAATACCCTCCCGTGGTTTTTGCTCTGAGGTGATGAGGTGTACAAATGGATTCACCTTCCTTTTGTTTCCGGTGCAATGTGGTGTATGAACCTTTTGCTGTTCAAGATGTATACATTCCAGTGTCCGTATGCTTTTGCTTTGAAATTGGATGTCCAAAAGCTTCATTTCATTGAGATTGCCATCTTCTATATGAATGCTTAGAAGAGTGTTCCTCAGAGATGTGAGGTTTTGTTTTGGTGGTGTTTTTTTTCTTCTAATGGTAGTTTGAATGTCCAGTGTGTTGTAAGCTTAGTCCTGTGAATTGTATCACCTCTCTTAGGTAGTGCTATTCCCTGCCTCTTTTTTCAGTTCTTTCCTCTTCCAGTTTGTGGAAGTCCCTGTCTTGCCTTTTTAACCAAGTCTCCAATGTTTTTGTTATGACCAGCTATAAGTTGTTGGTTTGTTTTTTGTTGTTTTTTTTTTTAATAAATGCCAAGAATCCACTGCTTATCTCTTTTTGTCATCGTAGCTGGATTTCTGTTTGAAACTCTGGTTTGAAAGTCAAAACTTGTCACTCACCAGGCGTTGATCTCATTGGGGGATATTACCATCAGTTTTAAGGCTGTTGGGTGAAGGGCAGGTGTTAACTCCTGAAGGTTTAATACTTGTTTATCTTGAACTCCTTGATTTGATTTTTTTGAGGGGAGTTTGTATTAAGTAGTTGAATTTTTAGGAAAATGGGAGCAGACACTTTTCAGAGAAGAAGTATTGCTAGACAGTAAGGCTTCTTTTGCTATTGTGCTTCCACATGTGAATTTACCTTTCCCTTCCTGCTGTAAGTATTGATTGGGGATTAAATAATTAGACTGACAGGGTAGTACATGTGTTCTTTCTTATCATATGAGGGACAGAAAGAAGGGCTGTGACAGACACTTCTGTCCAGAAGACTTCTAGCCTGGAGGGCAAGAAGACTAATGCTTCATGTATGAACATGCAGATGTGACATCCAGACTGTAACAATTTGCCTCTTGCAGGAATTGCATCCTTTACTTCAGCTTTGCTCAGTGTGTACGGATTATTACAGATTTTCACGTATCAAGGTGGTTTAGATTATTGTTGGGGGAAATCAACCCCCTTTCAACTTCCTTGCTATTTGTGCGTTTGGTAATTTGAATTATAATTTTACATGATTATATTCAGAAGCTCTTAGCAGCTTGTGCTCTTGTGTGGGTGCATACTTGTGATGCTTGGTAAGTTGTGGGAAAAAAAAATTATTTTGGTAGGTTAGTATTAATCTGTTGTGGAATTTGAACAGTTTCTAGTGTACTGTGTGACTGCAGCAGGAACTTAACTGCAAAAAGTTTAATTCATAAAAGCTACTTGTATAAGAATTTTTATGCAGATTTTGAAAAGGTAGAACTGACAGTTTTACAGGTTCATGAATGAGAAGTCTGAATAATGTGCTTTGGTTTTGTAGCACATGTAACCTAAGCAGCTGGAACTTGCTTTGATTTTCGATCTCTACCTGGACAAACCATTGTTTTGTGTATTTTATTCAGTGAACTTCATTTAGATACTTCTAAAAACATACAAAGTCAAGAAATGAATACTTGCATTGTTGTAAACCAGGTATCATTATTAATTGTGTGTTGGTGTTTGGAAGGTGAAACACTTCAAATGACTTGACAGATGCTGTTCAAATGTGAACTAGTTCTGAAATTGGCAGCACATGCTAGTGCTGATCCCAGGGTCCCCATGTCTGTTCACTAAACCACCATCCTATCCTCTTCAGGAAAAAAAAAAGTACTTCTTAGTATTCTGTCGTCTTCCAGGACTAGAGGCTGTAGTGTGTATGAAAGGATGATATACAAGCCACTTCCCCCACAGAATCTGTGCCAGGTATTATGTGCTTGTTAATGCAACTTGAGAAAATAGAAGGGGCTGAAATAATTGAAATTCTTAATGTTTCTCCAATAGATGATTTGAAAATATGCCATTTAGCACAGGCTAAAATGACAATAGGGACTATTATTCACGAGGAGTGACTTCCGAGACATTAATTGCCTCTTGTTTTAGAATTCTTTAAAATGCTCGTTTTTGTTTTGTGAACTTAAATACCTCCTGCCTGGTACAAGGATATATGTTTTCTTGCAGCAGAGGGGGCTGAAAAGGCTGTAGAGAGTAGCATCCTCTTGCTTTTCCTTCCTTCTTTCTTGGAAGACAAAGAACTGAAATAAACCTTGGAATTTAGTTCAGGTATATTGTGCAGAATGGAAAAGGGGGTAACAGTTGCTTAAATTTTGAGATCAGAAAACAAATCTGTAATGGGGAAGAGAAAACAGGTCTTTCCAAGGTGTATATATAAACTTGTTCTCACTTGTCCATTTTTTTGTGTTGCTTATTGCCTAATAGTGAGTTCTTTAGGACTCTGTCATAGATATTTTATATATCAAGTGTGTCAGGGTTTCCATTGCAGTGAGCTAGTTAAATCACTGTTTAAATAGTTATATATTTAAAAAAAAAAGTTTCGTGTCTTGTCTGGGAAATCTTTTATTTTTGAATTGCTGTGGACTGTTTCCTGGAAGGAGCAAACTTTAGTGATTTTTTTTTTTTTTTTTTTTTTTTTAAATTTGGTTTTGGTATTTTTTGTTGTGGGTTTTTTTGTTTTTTAAGAAAAAGTACAATTAAACCATTTTTGCCCCCAGTATGCAGGTAAAGTGTGTATTTCTGTGCTTATCTCGAAGTCTGAGGTTTCTTTAAAGTTTGGATGTTGTGGTGTTTTTTTGTTTTTTAGTTTTGGTTTTTTGGCTGGTGTGTGGGGTTTTTTTTTGGTTTTTTTTTGTTTTTTTTTTTATAATACAATATTCTGGTGTATGTTTGACCTCTAGAATGTTACCCGCTTTTGTTTGGCTGGGTGAAGATGAATTTTCAGTCATCATCTGTACCTTAGTTCATGCTGTTGTGTTTCCCCAGTAGTTTTGGATGAGGCTTATGAAACTGTGTTGCATTAAGTACTTTACCCAAAATGTCATTCAGGGTAAAGCTATTAGAAAATGTGGTTTTTATCTCGGATGCAGAAAGTCCATGCTATATAGAGACAAGGAGGTTTGTTTGTTTGTTTGTTTTTTGTTTTTTTGGTTTTTTTTTTTTTTTGTCCTGAACCTGGGTGTTGCAAAGCTACAAGGTATATTAGGAATCCAAAGAGCAGAAAAATGCTGAATTAGATAAAGTAAAAGGCTTAAAGTAGTTGTCAAAGTGGGATTAACTTGGCAGAGAAATCAAGTTCTCTATAAGAGAACGCTTGAGGTACTTGGGCCACCGCTTAATTGCACTTTTATTTTCATACAGGGCTATTAAATAAACAGGAGAGTAAGGAATTGGTGTTGAAAGAGAGAGGAATGTGTGAATATTGATCCAGTGTTAGACTTGTGTATCTGTTGAGAGAATGGGGAAATCTGAATGTTCACAGAGCCCAGCAGGAAGCGAGTGAGAAGAGGGGATTATTTTTTTTCCCCCCCCTTAGAGGTATGCTGAGAAAACAGTGATGCAGCCTGGCAGACTAAGTCCTGTTGCATTCAAGGAACAAAAAACAACAGCCGACGACGGCTCAGAAGCTGCAGGGTAGCTGGTGTAGTAAAGAAGGAAAAAAATTAGAGCCAGATCTTGCACGGTAAACTGTAATTCACTCTTTTTAAATACAGGCACTACAGCTAAAGGAAGGAGGGGGGGAAAGGTGATGCTGGAATGATCTGGTAGTTTAAATCTGAAGGGAAAGGGGGAGAAGGGGTGGACTGCTGCTCATCTGCAGCAGCATTGCACACAGAGCCTACCTGATTTAGGCCTAGCGACAGTTGCGTTGGAGGCCTTGGGAAGGCAGCAAGCGTGTTTTCTCGTGTGACGTACTTGGGAGTGTGTACAGCCTGCGTGCTAAATGCGAGGGGACAGATTTGACTTTGCTTATAACAGTTCTAAGAATGTAATGAAATCCTTCTCACTCACGCTTTTATTTTGGGATGGAGGGGGAGAGAAAGGAGCTTTCGGTAATCTGTTTAGTTCAGAGTTTGAAACAAGCACGTTTTGCCTAATTCTGTTTACTGCCTTTGTATTTAGACGACTTGTAAAACATGTTGATGCCTTTGAGTGCTCTATCATAACTTATCAGTACACAATTTTAACTCACGAAAACCCTAATGCTGTTTATTTTCTTTATTTAATCTATACACAGACCATACTGTACTTAGTGTTAGAAGGTTGTAAGGTGGTTGGTTTTGTTGGTTGGGATTTGGTTGGTTTTATTGTGGTTTTTTTTTCGGTTTCTGTGCTTAGGAGGTCAGGAATGCCGAAATGCCAATGATAGTATAATGAAATAATAGCTGGTGAAATAAATAAGTTTGGCTAAAAAGCAAATCAGATTCAAACGCAGAATGAGAATGTGGTTTTTCGTTTTTTTTTTGTTTTTTTTTTTTAGTCAATATTAGCAGGCTGTACTTAGAGCAGGTGTTGTATTTATTCACTAGGAGAGGAAAATGTGATACCTTTCTGGTAGCAGCAGAGGGTCCCAACCGCCTTTTACAGGGTTCAGAGCACCCGACAGAATCAACAGAAGTCTGAGACTTTTTTGTTTTGCATAAAACTATGTGAAATTAAATTGCCAATATTCTTTCTAGAAAAAAAAAAAATCACTTCTAGCAGGTGTGAAGCATTACCTTTTTCATCTTGCTCTTAAAATCTGAAGACAGATTTAAAAACAAATGATTGTTCTTTGATACTTTTGTCATGTGAACATCTGTTCACTAACAAATCATTTTCATATTGTCTTCTGACAATTACTTAGAAGTTTGTGACTTAAGAGCCAGTGATCTATAGTGTTGGAAAGGCAAGAATTTATGTATAGTTTCTCATGTTGAGCCATCTCGCTTCCTGTTAGAACAAAAGTTCTACAAAAGATAAAAGAATCATTTTAAGTATTTTTCAGTATCATAAAATACAGAACACAAGAATGTACATTAGCAGCTAATTTTCAAGTTTATCCTGCTGTACTTTATATATATGAAATGGCTTATTTTTAATGCATGTGCTAAAATAATGAATTTGAAGAGGCCAGTTTATAATGAAGAACTGTGCCAGACAGGAAGTGTGGATCAGTAGTTCTTTCAGTATATTGACATGAAAGTTGACCCGTAGCAAAACCAGCACAGGTTGGTTTAATTTCAGTGTTTAAAGTAAGCCTTAAATGCTGATTTTTCTCCTTGGCCCTTTTACACAGTCTTTTCCTGGACAATACAGTAAACACGTGACTGTTATCCCCTGTGCCATAATGAGGGTAAGCAGAAAATGGTAGTGATTTCCATTCTGCCTGAGTAACAAGCAGAACATACAGAAATCAGATGCCTCGCAAACTTGGATGCCTCTCTTTCTCCAGTTGTCCTGTAGGTCTTCTGGTCTTGAACGTGTCTACATGACTGCATCACTGAAAACATAACTGGCAAGCCAAACTTCTGACCAGGTGGGAAAAGTGAAAGATGACTTCTTGATGACTGCGTTTAGTTAAAAAGAAAAGCTGCAAAGGGCTCAGTCTTTTACCCAGTGCAGATAGCACACTGGAAATTGATGATCGCTGAAGGAAGGTGGTCTCCCTTGTGCTGCTAGCCCAGCGCTCCTGCTGCTTAAGTCTGTGCTCCCCAGACCTATCTGTGAAACGCTTCAGTTTTCTGCGGATTGTGACACCTCCTCACCTCCCACTCCCCCCAGAAAAAAAGAGTGGGGACTGCTGGTAGTAGGACTTCACAGCTGGAAGAGAACATAAAGGAAGGCACCTCGGTCAGGTAGATTACCTGCCTGTTGGAGGGTTCCAGCTGCAGGATAAATTAAATGAAAATGGAGAAACTGGCGGTAGAACTGTAAACTCTGAGCAGAACTGGGATTTACTTAAACCTCTTGACGTACTGTTAGTCTCATCTTTCCTCATGCATGCTTGAAGAACTACCATTCAGTTAGCAGGTTTCATGGACAGGCTGAGCTTTACTGGAAGTACAGTATCTGATTTTGAAAGTGCTTTGTAAATACAGAAGTATAAAAGATTGCCTGTTGTTGTAATGTGCCCTACCATGTAATTACTAATCACAATTCATCTGCATTTTTTAATATTTGCTTATTGTTATGTGTGTACCTAACTTCTGCCTGATGTTTCCGAGAAGGTAACATCAGTAGAAGCTTGTGTAGCTCATCTCCATAAATCTGTCACTGACAATCTCCCTGTTGCTCCTTGTAATTCTTAGTCTGTGGTACTTTAAACTGAAAGTCCTTGCGATTGCAGGGGTTGTCCTTTTTTGTGTGTTTTTTTTTTTTTTTTCTTCCCATCCTAAATGCATGTTAAATTTGTTTGTTCAACAGATTTTCACATTTTGGTTTTCTATTTCTTAATTTTAAAATGCATTGTGTAATTGTGTCTGTTTCCTGTCTGTTGCATGCAAGTTGCCCTTCGTCAAACTATGTTTAACACAGATTTATTCTCTTAACTGATATTCCCTCTAAGTAGTTTTCACTGTACTTTGTAACCATGGAAATGGTGTACAGATAATATTTATAAGGTAGAAGGAAAAACAGGGTGTCTGATGGGACCCCTGCTGTTCTGAAATCTCTTCAGCAAAAAAACTCCAGACTCTTGGGATTCTGTAGAAACGAAATAGGGAGGATTCTGTAATGCCGAATGATTTTTCTAGAATATGTGTATTCTCTTTAAATAAATTAATTCATACCTTCATTTTGAATAGTACTTCAAAAATTGACATTCTTTCACCTCAGTTCTTTCAGTTGTGTAATCACAAAACTTTGCTCTTCATTGAAACTGATTTTCATCAGTCTGTGCTAATACTGAAACTGAAAGCTTGTTTTTGCTTGCTGGTGCTGTTCTTAAATGCTTATATTTCGGACTGGCACTTTCCCTGTTTCCTCTTTAAAGCCTGGGAGGATGAGCAAAATACTTGGTTACTTTGAGTTATATATACTGCCTTTATCCTGCTTCCCCTCTCCAGGAGCAGAATTTTTCCCTTCCTTAACTGCTGAGGTTATGTATCCGTGGGAGGGGATTGGCTTGTTTTGTTTAATTTTATTCCTTGTCTCTTAACTTTTTTTCACTTGTTTGGCATTTCCCCCTGCTGGCAGATTGAGTTAATAGCACTTCTTTCAGCTGTGGAAATGGAAGGCTGTAGTTGTCCTTGAATGTCACTGTTTTGTGGTTGAGGCATTGGCTGCTTTACTGCTTGGGTTTTTTTCCCCACTGAACGTTGCTGCTAGATAGATAAAATTCAAAGAATAGTTTGTACAAGCAGGGGTTGTGCACGTACCTGCAATTCTGCCCATCAGAAGTACAGTAGCACTTCCAGTGTTAATCAGAGATACCTCTAGTTTTGCATTTCATGCCTGCAGTCTTGCAGCACTACCCAAATCATCTCCTTTTGTACTCTGGACCTCTTCCCAAAGCTCTTAAGGCACTTCTGCCTCGCTAACGCATCATTCCTGCAAGCCAGTTCTTTCCAAGATAAAGTGCATTGCTAGAAGGGGAAAAATAGTTTGGCACTCAATATGAAATTTCTCATCATGTTTAAAAGAATGAAATAAGAAATTGGAGATCCCTCCATTCTTAATGGAATTTAAGGGGAAAAAAGCTTTAATCAGTACTCTATTAGTTTTCTTATTTTTTTTCTTGTTCCTTGTGTCTTCAGTTGTTAAATCAATTAATAGGATTTCTTGTGTGTGTTCTTTCTAGAAAGTGGCCTTCTCTCCTCCTAATAACTCCTTCTCCTCTATCTCCTTTTCCCAAAATAGTCTTCTGTCTCTGAAGTATGAAAGGAAGGCAGAAACTTCTCAATGACCGGCATAAGAAATTAACGAAACGCCTTCAGAGCAGCAGAGGTTAATGACGGATCTAGGCATGTTATTAGAAAACAAAAACAACCAACAAAAACAAACCACTGAAACACCAACCTCCAAATAACTTCCCTTTGAATTTCTTATAAATTTGAGACAAAACAGTGGGCTAGTACAGGTGGGAGGAGACAACTCCTAGAATCATAGAAGGGCCTTTAAAGGCCTTCTAGTCCAACCCCCTGCAATGAGCAGGGACATCTTCAACTAGATGAGTTACTCAGAGCCACATCCAACTTGACCTTGAATGTTTCCTGGGATTGGGGCATCTACCACCTCTCTAAGCAGCCCGTTCCGCTGTCTCATCACGTGCATTGTAAAGAATTTCTTCCTTATATTTAGTTTAAATATCACCTCATTTAGTTTAAAGCCACTACTCCTTCTATCGCTAGAGCCCACCTAAAAAGTTTGTCCCCATCTCTCCTGTAGGCCCCCTTTTAAGTACTGAAATGCCACGATCAGGTCTTTCCAGAGCCTTCTCTTCTCCAGGCAGAACAACCCCAGCTCTCTCAGCCTTTCCTCATTAGCAGAGGGGTTCCATCCTTCTTACCGCTTCTGTGGCCCTCCTCTTGACTCCTGTTTTCTACTGACCTTCCATCTTTTTTCCCCTCCCAGCTGCATGTGTACTTTGCAAGTAAGTTGAAACTTATTTAAAAAAACCAAACAAACATAAAATTCCAGTTTTAAGGCTTAACAGATTAACTGGCTTTTTGAAGAGTTTAATTGATAAACTTTGTTTTCTAAAAAAGTCATGTTTCTGGCAACTTAATGAAATGTGGCAGAATGCTGTGAAGATTTTTTGAAAAAAACGCCAAACTCTGCCTTTCACTGATTTATATCTTTGCATCATGTAAATGCTTTAATTTTTGCAAAAATTTCCCTGGTTCCCTCCTTCAAATATGAGACTTTGCTGTCGCATTGTTAGTAAAGCATAAACTTATAGACTTAAATCGGACTGGGGTTTCCTCTTAGTGTATGTATAGATAAACAGTCCTTCTGCGTAACAACATAATTCACTAAAATAAAAGTTTGGGTCATCCAGCTTTTTACGTGAGCAGGAATTTAGCCATCCTGCATAGAGGGTGGTTTTCTGTTTATCTTAAACTGGTGAATGGTGATGCACTGAGCAGAGTAAGGCTTAGTGCTCTTGTCTCTGTCTGCAGTACCATAATTTTGAATGCAGCAATACCGTGGGACATCCCCAAACTCTGGTTTCTGTACAAAAAGCAGAATTGTACTGATGATAACTTTATGAAGTTTAGAAGGGATTAGAAGGGGAATACGTTGAGCCCTTGGTAGCAAGTCAGGATGAACTTCTGCCAGGCTTACTAATGGTGATAGGATAGAGAGGCAGACTTTCTCTAATTTTCTAACTTAGACTTTTTTTTTAAAATAAAAACTATTTTCCTGAATGCCTTATTCAGGAAAGGAAATAGAAAAGCAGGGAGTTGAATTTGCTGTGGGTTGGTTTTGTTTTCTTTTAAATGACAGTGCCTTTCTTGTTTTCCCTTAGAAGGAGGAAGGTACGTGTATGAAAAGTGGGGGGATAAGTGTTTTATTTTAAAGATGGCTTAGATGGTTAATCCTTGGTGAGTTAAATTAACTTTTTCCCTTTCAAAGCTAAGTGGCTTTAGGCTGTGCTTCTGTGATTCACGAAATATACTGAGGCTGTTCAGTGAAGAGGGGTTTGTGCATGGCTGAAAAGCGCAAAGCCACATACCTTAAATCTGCTCAGGTGAGAGAGGTGATCCTAAGATCTTAAAACATGCTTGTCCTGACTGTCTACTAGGCCAAATGTGGTTTTTCATTTTGTTGTGGAGCATGATCTCATCCCCCACCTCACCCCCCTGATGCCAGGAAAGACTCTGTTCAGAAGAGTTACTAATGCCTATCAGGGCTGTAGTCGCAGGGCAAGCAGAGCTAAGAGGGTAGTCTTCATCTGCCTATGTGTGTTTGATGGTCGTGGTGAGTTTTGGTTGATATTTTAAAAATAAGGTCATGAAGTGCTTTTGGCTTTACAGTGGACATGGTCTTTTCAGCTGTAACGAGGTGGCTTATTTTCTGTATGTTAAATATAGTACTGCTTCTGCAAAGACAAATGATGGCATCGCACACTCCCGTTTAAGCTTAGTTTGATGGTTTTCTAAACTGTCCTAGAGAAGGTGAAGCAGTCTGTCCCCAAATGAAATCAGCTTCTGGTGTCTTAAACTCCAAATTGCATCTGTTTCACGGCTAATCATCGCGGCAGAAGAGCTTGGAGGCAGAATTGGAGCTTGTCGTTTGAATGCTGTGGGTTGTCTGCTGGTACAAAATGCAGGCTCCTTGACCATTTTGGTGGGAGCTATCTACCAGTATTGGGTGGGGGTAGGGAGGAGAAAGAAGTTATGAAGGAGTTGTGCAGATGGGCGAACTGGGAGGCATGGCTGGAACCCCTTGGTGCAGCCTCAGTTATCTTGGGCAACCCTGCTAGTCCCTTTGCCACCCGCCTGGCCCGTGTCACTGGGCGGACTGGGAGTTCTCCCAGCAGCAGCACAACGGCAGGATCAGGTTCCCCGGGCTGGCACACAGGAGGCTTGTTTTTAATCACAGAAGCAGCAGCACTGGTGCTGCTGACACGGTCATTGAAACGTGAGCCTTATAATAATGTCATTTGAAATAGCTTGTATACCCCCCTGCCCGGGCTGTGTTGGGTCTGTCTTTTTCTTGAGACAGCAGAAATCCTGTCCCGTTAAGGAATACACAGGTTGTTTCATTTCTGACCTGAAAATCACAGGAAAGTAACTGTTACAACTTGTTTTCCCAGAAGATACTGATAGACTGCTCTCTCGCTGTGATGCCTTTCGAAAATAGGAAGGAGAGCTGTTGCTTTGAGGAGTTCACATCTAAAGACAGAGGTCCAGAGAAAACTGTTCATCCCTTGTGTGTGCAGTGTACTTTGCACCAAAAAAAAGTATTAATTTTTAATTTTTTAATTAATGCTTTACCATTACCGTTGTCAAGCAATGCTCTGAAATGAGAAAGAATGTCAGGCTCACAAACGCCCAGGCACAGTGATGAGTCCATTCTGTGCACTGAAGAAGACTGCAATCCTATTGACAAAAAGTAAAAATTACATAATTAAAGATTGTAATATGATATCTACATATAAAGTTCCTGATGAAAGTTACATGGTCTAACAGTAAACATGTGCTGGCTTCCAGAGTTAGGAAAAATGCTAACTAAACATGCCTTTTCTCCCACTTTTTCCAGATAAGTCTCTTATACAGTAGCATAAGCTTCATTGTATGACCTGAAGGTAATAATAAGTACCTGATTGATGTAACCAAACGTCTTAATATACAGATACTTAGCATTTATATAGTCTTAAACCTTCAGGTGCTGTATGCTATAATGTTTAACCACCATACGTAGTTCTTCTGATGTCCTCGAGAGCTACCAAGCCTTAAATGTAGGAGTTTTGTGTTTGAGGTCTTTGTTTTTGTAACAGTCCCATGAGATGAGTAACTCTTCTCCTTATTTACAAACTTGAACAAAAAGCTTAAAGTTGATCTGTAGAATATGTTTGTTTTGGTAATGGTGGTGTATTTTTCCTTACATACGTTGTCTAGAATTGTTGAAAAGGTTAAGAGCCTTTATTTTTTGGGGNCATCAAACCACCCTTCCTGTTAGTAACACTAGCATCAGATTCTCAACAGCCAGTCTCACCAAGAAAAAGATAGTTCTAGAACTTTGATATTCATTTGGTTAGTGCTATTTTTAATTGCTTTTTTGTTTTTCGCTTGCAGTAAACATAGTTAAGCATTGTTCAAGCTTTTCTTCTGATCATATATATATTTTGGTAAGAAGGCAGAGGTGGATATAGAAATACGACTCCTAGAGCTAGGGTTTTAAAAACTCCCAAATATTGCAGAATATGCTGTAATAATCTGCGAGTTAGCTGTGCAGACTGATACCTCAGGCAGTTTACAGCACTTGATTCTAGAGCCTTCAAAGGGCAACCTCAGTAAAATGAATAGCTGAGATTTCGTGATACATTTCTACTTGCTGAAGTTTTTGTTAAGAAACCTTGCAAAATGCTGAACTCTCCAGACTTCTCTATTGATGTGAGTGATTGTGAGCTGTCTAATCTTAACTTTCTAATGTATTTTGTAGTGAGAGGGAGCAAGGCAGTGTGAGCCTGTGCATGTACTCTTGCTGTGAACAAGAAATAATCTCATTTCATCTCTAGAGCAGATCTTATGTGGTACCTTTTTCATTAATACTATTCTGGGTTGGTTCCCAGTAGCTACAAATGCAGAGAATTGTCAAGAACCAAAGCTACAGATTTAGTTGGTCATAAACTGTTCTCTACTGTAAAAATAAGAGCAATGGAAAAACATAAGTCTGTTTAGGACGCTTGGAGTTACCAGTCTTGGGTGTTTGTTCTTTATTTCTCTCTCTCAATTCCTTATCTAAGATAACTTGCCTGTATCAGGAACAAGTTTTTTTGTGGCTCTCGTTAGTGTGCTACTTATGAGGAAACCTATTTTTTATTTGCTGTAGAGCTTAGATGTTAAATTTAAAAAGCATGAAAACTGAAAAATGAGAATGAGATTATTCAAATTATACTTCATTCTTTAAATTTGTCCTCTCTGCTAAATGAGGCAGAGATGCCAGTGAAAATACTATACTTGCATGAGGACAGAATTAAAGCATTTTGTACTTCCGAAGGCTTGACTTTCGAACATTACCCTGTTCTAAACACTTAAGAAAAAGCCTGTAGTAAATTATGTACAGAAGAGGATGCAAATGTATTTCCATTTCCCGTCTAGGTCTTCTCTAAGTGACTTCTCCAAGGCAACACAGCAAATCACTCGGATAGTGACGATTAAACTCCTGGTGTTCCTAACTTTGTCCTCGGGAGCCCCTGGGTTCTCAGCCTGGGGTTGCAGCCCTTCGGAGTGGCTAAGTGCAATCCAAAGGTTCGGAGCTGTGCAGCTTTTCTCTGCACAGCTCAGTCCTGAGGAAGGTAGGGTGGCGAGTGTCTACGTAGGAGATGGGGAAGGAAGGAAGGAAGGAACAGTTAATCTTACTGTGATTTTTAAGGGACACTTTTCTCTTCAGTTTGTGTGTACATGTGCTACAAATAAACCGCTATTTTTCTTTATTTTTTTTAAAGTAAAAATCATGCTCTTTTATTCTAAGACTGTATTTGCAGATGTGTAGTACAACTGTTTTGTGTAGCTTTCCAGAGTCAGTCATCCACAGCAGTGAGGTTGTTTTTACTATTATTTTTTTAGTAACAGCCTGGAGGTGTAGTTGTTGCTCATTGGAGAGGGATGGTTGGTGCTTTCATGATGAAAGAGCTTCCTCTCCAGATTTTTGGACTAGCAAAATAACTGATAGATGGAGGGCATCGTGATGACGAAGGTCTTAATATTGAAGAAGAAACAACCAGAGTTTGAAAAAAATCACACCTGTCTCTTTGGCACCCTCAACAATGAGGGTACCTCAAATTCTGTAGCATCCAGGGCAAAGCACTTGGTTTGAATATGGCCTCAAAACAGTCCATCCTCCCCAGTTCTTACCCTACCATGTTAGCAGTTGGATGTTATTTAACTAACCTGAAAGTAGTTTAACAACTTCGCTTCTGTAGTACTTTGTTCAAAATGCACAATAAAATTTGACACTAGAAGTGGGACAATACGTACAGGCACTACCAGCAGTAAGCTTCCTCTTTTCTGTTCTTGATGTTCATCAGCGCCCTGGTTCTGCTGGTTAGTAAATGTAAACTCCTCCACTTGTGCTGGTCTCCACCGAGTGCGAGATGGTTTTGTGCCTTTCTACTGCTGTCTCTGTAAGGCTGGGGGTTAAACTTCCCTGCGGTGACTTGCGTGTGGATAGAAACGTATCTGCAAAGATATGTGGAGTTGAATCTTAAAATAGGCTAATATTCTAGTATTTTACTAGAAAATTGGAGTATTTTGGAGGCTTTTTTTAGCATCAGGCAAAGTAATTGAACAAATGAGTTATCATTTATATTTTAGCTATCTTTTTAGGACTCTGACTCACAAGTTTTTATGATTCATATGAGGATAATTTAAGAGGTACTACCTTGCTCTGCTGCTAAATGTTGTTCTTCCTGTGACACAGGCAGTGTAATGGGCAGTGTATCTTCTCGGCCTCCACAGTTCATGACCTAACATATTAGCTTAAACTGCCATTGATTTCAGTTTACGTGAGTAGTCTGGGGTTGGAGCTCTAGTGACTCTGTTGACACACCACCTGCTTCCACCACCTTTGTTGTGTTGGCATAACTTCAAGCAAGGGTGGTGGGCAAATGTCTGGGATGGGTAACCTTGTCGTATTTAGCTGTGGCAACTGACAGGGCTTGTGATTTAGAAGTTAATAAATGGGATGGAGAGGATGTGTTTCCCCCAGAGGAGGGGGGACACAGGCCTTGCACAGAATTAGAAAAGCTTGTACCTGTGATCTCTTCTTCCCCTAGTTTGCATTTTAATCCAGGTTAGAATTGTAGGTCTCCTTGGCTTTCCCTGTCATGTCAAAAATATTTTCTTTTTAAGTGGTATTTATAGTTAGTTTCGGCATTTAAAAAAAAAAAAAAAGCCAAACCCTAAATGCTCAAAATATTGAAAAAATGCAAAACATAAATTCCTCCACAAAACCTAAACAACCTTCCCCCCCCCTCCAACTTTCCAAATTTTTGAATTTTCCTTTGCTGTTTCAAACTGTAATTAAGCGTTCGTAATTGTGTCTTTTGTTCTTGTTTTTCTTTTGTAGGAGGGGGTAGAGAGCTGAAGGGAATAACTTTCTCAAAACTGGTAAGTACTTCTTCCCAGGGCTAAGGTGGTTTACCTAAGAATAGATGATACAAAGAGGTGGCGTCCATTCCTGAAAAAGTTTGATGTTTACTGAAACTGAAATCCTATCTATTCTCATATTCAGAAATTAAATCTTAAAAAGTAAATGTTACTGATGGAAGCCCCAGTCCTATAAATAAAATCACTGTAGGACTGAGGTTTTGGCCCAGGGGTCTGTAAGTACAGCGGACATTTAAATTCATCTACTCAAAAACAATAATATTAATTTTTTTCTGTGTAATGTGAAAACCAAATTTATTTGAAGGGATTTTTGGTGCAGAAAGAGTTCTGTCTAAAATTCTGAGTTATCCAGAGTCCTTCCATACACGCAGAAGGCATTCATGGCTTTTGCATGGGTCCTACCTTTGTTTATATGTATATATATAGATACACATATGTATGTATATGTATACACCTTGTCAGCTGTATTTCTAGTGTAGATTCCAAAATAGTCATAGTTTAAATAGTTTTGTGATATTTTAGAAATTCTGATATGAATTGTATTTAATTGAGATAATAATAGGAAAGTGCTAATGCACTTACATGATTATTGTAGAGTTTAAAATTTCATTAAGTCGCTGAGTATTTATATCATATATAAACATCTACTACCTTAACTGCAGTGCATTGGGGTACTTATCTGAGTATGAAATTTTAAGTCTTGAAGCATCCACATAAGAAATAAAGGACTGTTCATAACAAATGTGTGCCTGCAAGAAATTTAATGAAGGACCGCCGCTTCCAATAGTTGAAATCAATCCAAGGAATGGCAAATCAACCAGAAAGAGCACTGAAAGCAAGAGGTAGAGGCTTGGAAGTATGTCTGGATGTACAAGAGATGCACGTACTCCACAATCCTCTGCTTTCCTTTTGGAAATCACTGATTCTAGCATTGAACAAGGCATATGGATGTTTTCCTTTTAAAAACTAATGAGATGAAGGATGTTTGCAGACCAACCCATCCATGCAATTTCAATCATCTACAAGCTTTTTAATTAAAATAATTCTGCTGTCATAAGAGTAAGGTGGAAATTGCTGTGTGTTTTATGATTAATCCAGGAATAGTTTTATACATCTTCAGATGTGATATTCTAGGTAGTTTATAATGCCTCTGGACCTAGGTTTTTAAATCTTCTCTTGAAGTTCAGTCTAAAACAATAGAAGTTCAAAAATACTGAAGATTTTTGCACTCACAAAATGTGTGACCACTTGCTGATGTAGTTCTGCCTCTGCTTTCAAAGAAAATGCTAGCAATATTTAATCAGCTGCCCTCAAAGATATTTCTAGATATTATTATACATAAACCAGAAAAATACAGTCTAGGATTTGTTGGATGTAAGGAATTATCACTTTTTCCACTTTTTTAATTAACACTGGATAAGTATTTAGGGTACTTCAGGGGAATTTTGGACAGGCATAACTTAGGACAGTTATTCCTGCTACAAGTGCATGTTCTAGAGTGTTTCAGTTCTAGAGGGGTACAACTGAATAACAGCTGTGTATATTTCATATTCAGAAGTCAGCAACTTGACCAAATTTTTAAATGAATATCTTATTTAATGTGGTCTCCCACCTCACTAATGATTTGGATACTTAGAACACTTCAGAGCCTCGTAATAAATTCTTCACTGTCCTTTGCCTGTTTTGTTGTCTTTAAAGTAGTGATGCATGCCTTGGCTGGGGTGCCATGCTAAATATATGGTATCTTATTTGTAATTTCACAAAGTTCTCATAATTGCTTATCCTGCTTCTATTTTTTGCCAAGGAGAACACTGGTGCTGCTAGCTGACAGATACAGCAGCTGGCAGGGGTAATTGCAAAAGATCATTCTTTACTAGGTGGCCTTTGCTGATGAAGCAGCATTAGTTTCTCTTTCCTTCCATGTCAGACACTGAGTTTTTTGAAGAGGAGGTTGTTTCCTGTGTTTGAAATGTGCTTCAGTGTAACTTTGCCAGCAGAAGGTATCTGGAAGTAGATGATACTGCAAAGTGAGTTGCTCTGAGGCTATAATGGGAATGTTGGAGGAGGGGAAGTAGGAAGGAGTCAAGACATAGAAAACCTACCAAAAAAAAAAAGGTCAAAAGTTAGTTAATCTCTCTCGCCTTTTCTTGGAAGCTTCAGTCTTATGAATTGAAATTAATTCTTCAGAATGTTAAAGTATGGCACCTACTTCAAATTTACACATATTGAAGGAATAAATTTTAAGGAATCTTAAAATCTGCTAACTTCTTAAATTACGGTGAAAGAAAAATTTGAAACTGTACCATATTTTGGGATGGAACTGAATGATTGGTATGTTATTAGAATTGTTTTGGGTTTTTTGCTTACTTGTGTTGGGACCAGTACTGATTAATATCTTCATCGACATAGATGGTGGGAATGAGTGCACCCTCAGGAAATTTGCAGATGACACCAAGCTGAGTGGTGCTCAGACATACCTGAGGGATGGGATACCATCCAGGGGGACATGGAAAAGCTCGAGAAGTGGGCCTGCGTCAACCTCATGAGATTCAAGAAGGCCAAGTGCAAGGTCTTGCTGCTGGGTTGGGGCAACCCCGGTATCAGTACAGGCTGGGGGATAAAGGGGTTAGAGCAGTCCTGAGAGGGCTTCTGGGTGTTGGTGGATGAAAAGCTGGACATGAGCCGGCAATCTGCAGTTACAGCCTAGAAAGCCAACTGTATCCCGGGCTGCATCAAAGAAAGTGTGGCCAGCAGGATGAGGGAGGTGATTCTGCCCCTCTGCTCTGCTCTGGTGAGACCTCACCTGGAGCACTGTGTCCAGCTCTGGGACCCTCAGCACGGGAAGCACATGGACCTGTTGCAGCAGGTCTGGAGGAGGGCCACAAAGTTGGGAGCACCTCTCCTATGAGGACAGGCTGAGAGAGCTGGGGTTGTTCAGCCTGGAGAAGAGAAGGCTCCGGGGAGACCTTATAGAGACTTTTCAGAGGCTAGATTTAGACTAGATATAAGGAAGATGGTTTGTATAATGAGGGTGGTGAGACACTGGAACAGGTTGCCCAGAAAGGTGGTAGATGCTCCAGTATCTGGAAACATTCAAGGTCAGGTTGGATGAGGCTCTGAGCAACCTGATCTAGTTGAAGATGTCCCTACTCATTGCAGGGGAGGTTGGATTAGATGACCTCTAAAGGTCCATTTCCACCCCAAACTATTCTGAATGGTGCGATATATGTTCCTCAGTACGACAGTGAATTATATTTGTTCACGTCTAGACCCCTGTAGACACAGCTAGGTTGATCAACTGCTTGCTTCTGTAGAGCACTATCACTTTTTTCTTAAACCTCTGAAAACTTAGTTTTGAAAAATCTTTCTAGCTGTTCAAGGCATCTATGAAATTAGGTTGGATTAGTTGTCATGAACCATCAACACTACAGTTTCTATCTGTCAGACTGAGTCGTGCATTAATAGTAGTTGCTCAATCTTTATACGTTTTTTTTATTTTTACAGAAGTACTGTGTCATTTTTCCCATGAGCTAGTAGTCGGCTTTACGGTTACATGTATTAAAATTATGGATATTGTTTACATTCTCAGTTGAGATAACTGCCTCTTCTGCTGTTTCTTTTTTTTTTTTTTGCTGCACTTAACTTTGAAGTTAATATGAAGTTATAGAGCGATACTGGCTATTCATCATTCATTGGAAACACACTGAGAAAGAAACTATGGTCGTATCTGCCTGTATCTTTACCCCAAAATCAAATTTCCAAGGCTTATTTATGAAAGACTTTTTGCCCCTGCGGTGGGTTCCAGTTTTCATTACCCAGTCTCCCACGTGGTTTTCTAAAGCATGGTTTCTTTTGAAACGGCAACGGTAGGAACTTAATGCCGGCTATAGTTGTTCTTGTCAGTGAGTGGAAGTAATAATCCGGGGTTCTGTTTTCTCATTACTGTTTGTGGTAATAGAACAGGGAACTGTATGTAATTTCCATGTATCCCTTGATACAAATTACAATTTTATAGAGAGTAGTGCTGCAAAGGCAGCTGTTTCCTCTTGTCTGTGTCACATGTGAGAGGCCCTTGCACAAGGTCATTTCGTATGTTGACTAGAGGATCAGGCTTTTGTTATTTAAATAAATAACTTTAAGCTAACAGCAGACAGCCCTGACAAAGAATGAGTTTAAATAGAATGCTTTTTAAGACCCCTTTACAGTCTTCTCTTTGTAACATATTTTTGTTTGGAAAGAAAAACAATCAAAATAAGCAAAACAACATCCACACACACACACCCCACACTTCCACCCCCCCCAAAACACCTTATATTTTCAGAGTTCACAAACTTGTCCAGCACTTCAGTATACTGTAGTGAGACAATGTTAAAAATAAAATTCTCTAACTTAAGGAGATAGTTCCATTTTTGCAGCCTACATGTCTAATCTAAACTGTCAATATGCTTTTGAAAACAATGAAGTCCCATTATGAAAGCCACTGAGTTGGCTACAATACCTGTGCAATAATTGTGAGCAATTTAAAAAAAAAAAAAGGAACTATTTGACACTCCAGCAATTCTTCAGTGTGTGGTGTCTGGATGGAAAAGTGGCTGGAAAGATAGCTACATAATGTTTTCCGATGGCTTTTATGTGTATGTATTTATAGATGTTTTCTCATCCAGTTTTACTCATGTTCCACTGTGATTTGAGCATATGGGATAGAGACAGGAATCTTAATCCTGTTTCAGAAGCTGATACTTTTAATGTATTCCTGAAAAAAAAAATCTCGTGTCCAACTTTCAAGGGTTTTAGAAGTATGGCTGATAATGCTTTTCTGTGTCAGAGGGTGGGGGGATTAATTAACTTCCAGTGGAAGTAAAAGATTTTAAAATTAATGGTTTTGAATAAGCCTTGTGCTGCCATATATCAATCTTGTGTTCCTTCAAAATAGGTTTCAATTGGAATGACTAACTCAGCACAAACTTTAGGCAGTGGGTTATTAATATATTAATGTTTTTCTGTCAAATTACATGCCGACCATCCCATCTAAGAACAGCTCTATAGTATCAGGGAAGTCTGTTAATGCAGCACATCCTGTTTAACAATTTATTGCTGTTTGGGTTGCAGAAGTCTCCAGAATATTTTCTCATCTACGTAGATTTTAAAAATGTTCTCGGTAGTTAAGTTTTCTGATTTAATATGCAACTGCAATAGGATATTGGTAGGAAATAGCTGCCTGCAAACTAAGATAAGGGACAGGTATGTCAACTTTGCGATACGTGCAAAGTAACAAATTTGGCTAAATGACTCCAAGGCAGGCATTTTGTACAGCCTGTAGATTTCTTGTGTTAGAAACACTGTGTTTAGGCTTAGAAAGCTGCAGTTGAATATAGTTCACTACTGAATTCCTGCTCTGTTATAATCTTTTTTCACATTGACTTCTCTCCTTCGCTAACCAAAACAAACCTTTTATTTTTCTATAGCACTTGGATTAAAGAGGAAACCAGAAACTAAAGGCACTGGAATCAGCAAAGATACTTCTAGAGAAAGTGGAGAAGGTAGAGAATGGAGCTGCAGACTCTTCAGGAGGCTCTGAAAGTGGAAATTCAGGTTCACCAGGTAATTTGTATTCTTTCTTGCTTTATACTTCTAAGTAATAGCAGTACTAGTGTAGCTGATAGTGTTACTACTAATGGCAGCATTAAGTAAATGCACTACAACTATAGTAATAATTGTTTTATAAGCTTGAAACTATGTTAGAATTTTATACTCTGCAATTTGACCCTACCACCTGTTGTTTTTAGCAAATGTGAAAATCTATGTATCAGGCTGTGGATAGGGATGTATTTTTATTTAATACTTTTTAGCAGTGATAAAAACATTCTGAAAACTCTCTGTTGAGCAGCTTCTGTCTGGAAAGTTTTTCTAATGCTCTGAAGCCACTTCAGTATTCAGTTAGCAATGGAAGAGTATAGTGGAGGAACTTTCAAGCAAAACGTGCATAGCACTGCCATAGTCTCATCTGGTGCTTCTCTTCTGGAATGTCTTCTACTTTAGTCTCATCTAAACTTTTAATTGCATAGTTTTGCTGACCCAAAACATTGTAGTGCTTGGGCTCAAAAGTTCTTATGTTGGGTCTTTTTTTTACTGGTAGCCTGTCTGATGCTATGTGGCAGTAGAGTTGCCCTTTGCTATTCCATTACAATGCAAACAAGAAACATTAAAAATAATTAAAAAACCTAATTTACCAAATGTAAGAGGACATATGCATATTAATTCTTGGGGAGGAAAAATTGTTACAGCCATAAACACAGCAGCTGCCAACTGGAAATGTTAAATTTATCAATGAGACCTTTCCAAATATTTCTGGATATATGAAACTCACAATTGTTACACAATGGATAAAAGATCAGTGTAACCCATCATCCAATTTGTGAGGTGTTTGCAAATTACCTGATGCCTTATCCAAACGAGTGTTCTAGGTGATGTGTTCAGTAGTTGTTGCAATGATGAGCACAGCGTAGGAACTTGAATGGGGGAATTAATAAAATGAAGCTATGTCTGCTTTAACAAAATGCAACTTTCAACTAGGGAGAAAAACTTGAAAAAGCTAAAGATTAATACCCAGAACTACAGATGAGTATTTTGTTCTCCTCAGAAGTTTTGTTATGGGCGTAAGGAAATTCAGAAATTATCCATGGCATTTTGCTGCAGGCATCAAAATGTTTAAGGCCAGTAAATACTATCTGCTGTCTGGGGATCAGAACGCTAGTCATACTTGTGTTTGTATAACAGCACTTACTTCTTGTTTATATCTTTATTCCCCTTTATGCTTAAGATTAAAAAAAAAAAAGTGTTTTTCAACATTTTCCCATGTTCATCCCTGTTCATTGTCATCATTATCAACAGATACTAAAGATTATTCAAAATTCAATCTTAAATTTTTTTGTTAACAGCTTCAAGGTTTTTTTGACCCTGTTTGCTTTAGCTTTGCCCCATCCTCATTAAAATCGAGCTCTGCACTGAAATCAACTTTAAATTTGGCTTTAGTTGTTAAAACTAGACAAGTTTTTATATCAGAACATCGTCTTTTTTTTTTCAAGATACTATATATTGCCATAATTAAGGCTAAGAACAAGTCTAAATGTTTACGATGGAAAATAACTCTTGCGACATGTTGGGTGCTTCAGTAAACTTTTCTTGAACTGTGTGTGAGTGGTTGCTGCTGTGCTCATCAAATGGCCACTGATAGAAATGAAACTGGTTTGGGCACAAAAAAAAATGAAATCTTCAAGTGAAATGCTTGAGCTGGATTGTATATCTTTGAATTTTGTAACTTAAAATATATGTCTTCAGTGCTCAGGAGTTGTGGAGAGTTGTCTTACCGTCTTTTAATTGTCTAATATTTCTTTTTCTGAGGGCTCTAAAAAAAAACAACACCTTGCTAAGACTCATTATGTCATAGTTTGTTGTCCCCTTGTTAAGTGTGTTTGTGATGAGTGTATGGAGTTCAGCTCTGCACTGGGAACAAAGCCTCCCAGGAAGTGATGCTCAGTATGACTGTATTTTTGTTTGTGGAACAGCTCCTTGTTTCCTGCCTGTTCCCGTTTTCCTCCAGAACTCTGTCTGAAGCTTTCACGCTGCTGCTTTGGCAAAGTGTATCTTAAACTACCAATAGGGAGCCAAAGGTGATTATTGAAGAATCCTCCATAAATGAAGTCTGACCAGGTCACTTGCTGTATCAGAGCGCAATTTGAGTATTCAAATATCTTCTGTGTCCAGACTGTATTGCTTGTCCTGGGAAGAGATGCGTTGAATCCAAGTAGTTGATACGTTGAAGACGTATCTTAGTTCAAAATATGTTGAACTAAGTAGTTCATTCTGCTACTGTGTTGACTTAATTAACATGGTTTTGAAACAGTGTGCTCTTCATAGTTTTGACCACAGGAAGTATTAAAGGAGTTATATTTGGCTATTCGGTTGGGCTTCATGGATGACTCCTCAAGCTGGTGTGTGAAGGGAACCTAAAACATCCTTTTCCTTCTCTCATTTTGTAGCAAAAAGATCTGTAGGTTTTAAAATACCTTAAATTCAATTATATTTGTGGTCAGTGCAAAATATTTTTTTTCTTATGATTGGATGACACAGTATTGTGTGATCCATGAATTTAGCAACACTTTGTGAACAGTTTACAGTCGCTGACTGTCATTGCCTTATGATTGCCTTGTCAGTACAAGCACTTTGTATAAAAACTAATAGATATATTGTTTGTCAAACTCTGACGTTGCAGAAAGCACCGAGGAAAAAATAAGCTGTAAGTGAAAGGGTAGCATAGCACCTTAGCTCCTGTGACACTGAATGGCAGCATGATAAAACGGTAATATTGAGTGTAGATAAATGCCAAGTGATGCACTTGGGAAAGAAAGTCCTGGTTTTACATCTGCAATAGCAGGCTGTGAACTAGCAATTAGCATTGTGGAAAGAGTTCTTGCAGGACAAGGTACTTGAATGTTGCATGCAGTTTTAAACTTTGTCTCCAGGTGATAGAGATGAACTAGGGAAGTACAGGGAAGAATGCTAAGAGTGAAGAAAGCAATGGAATCATTCGTCCATGAGGAGACTTTCCACGGGAAGAAACGATAACTAATGGGAATATGTGGTGTGGAAAAAATCCAGGAAGAAGATGAATAGAGAAACAGTCACAGGATCAGAACATCTCAAATTGGAAGGGACCCAGAAGGATTATTAAGTCCAGCTTCCAACACCTCTTCACTCTAGTGAAGGCTGTTTTTCCACAATCTTATTTGCCCTTCATTCTTGCATTATCAGGAGGCAGATTCAAAAGAAAAAGGAGGTCTTTTTATGTAAGAGTATGGTACTTTAACTTTGAAACGTATTGTCACAGAATATTGAGTGTTTTCCTGAGTTCAAAAAGTAATTAACACAGATTAATGGAAGAAAAGTGTATTACTAGCTATTAAACCAAAGACATAATCTTTGAAGACATCAGGGATGTAAATTTCTGAAAGGTGGACGATAACACTCTTTGCTTGTCCAGCATAGACATCATGCTAAGGCCTCTGCTAACGCCTAGTACTGAAAGAAAGCACAGCAGGTAAACCTGTGGTCTCACCCAGAATTATCTTTGTGTTATGCTTTTTCCGATTAATACCATTTTTATGATGTGAAAGGAAATAAACTTTCAAAAAAAATCGTCTGAATTCTCTGAGCAGTGTCAATGCAGGTGGAAGGAAACATTTTTCTTGCTTTCTCTGTCTTTCTGTTTGTCACCTCTTTTTCCTGAATCTGATGAGTGAATGGAGAAGAAAATACAGACTTTACATTGTTCTTTGTGTGTGTGGAAGGGAGGCAGCAATGTGATGAATAAACACGGCTGTAAAAAGAAAAGAAACTGGGAATTTTTGGTTTACATTGTGTCGTTTTTCTGGGCTCTGATTTTCTTTGGTGACAGCCTCGTAACTTTTTCCTTGCTTAGCAGTAGGCAGCATCCTCCTGCAGCTGCCTGAAGGAAATAAAGGAGGAAGAATAGTGAATGGTAACCATCTGTCTGTTTTCCCTTGGATGTGGAGGGCATCTCTTCAACAATGATCTCAATCTCTCTCTGAGGGAGGAAAGTGGCAAAGATACTTCTGAACGTGGGTCTTCCATGTGGTACCAGCCAAGCCAACACACGGGCGGACCCTTAGTACTTGAAACATTCTGCTCTTGAATATACAAACAGCTTTTGTGCCCGCAGCGGTTATCTGTGATTTGTGTTTCTTGTGACTGCAAGCAAAGAAGACAGCAGTTCTAGAGGAGACACAGCTATTAGATTATCTGACCCAGCTGGCGTAAATTGTCCTCAGAAGGCACCAGTTGTTCAAGAGTTGTTTAGGAGAAGGAGCAAAAGTGGTGGCTTAGTGTAGTGGTTTTAATATCTTAGTAAGAATGGGTTTGGAAATTATATAATACTGGATTCCAGGCCTTGCTATTGAAATGCTGTAAACTGAATATTTTGCTTTTACAAAGGGTCTTTTAAAATGTTGAATTTTAAACTGTTCAACAAGATCTGTTATGAAAATATTCATTGTGTTGTTGCATCTTTTTTTTCTTTCTAGAAATTGGTTGCCCAAATGAAGCAAGATCCGCAGGTAGCTATTTATTTTTATGTTGCATTATTTACACTTAAAAATACAGGAAGTAGCAGTGCATGAAGCTTGAGAACTTTAGCTATTTCTTGATCATGTTCTTCCTTGCTACCACAATGTTTAGAAGAAAACTATTATGAACAAGTGTTTAAACAATGGCTGCTGGATAGTTAAAACCAAAACTTTTGCCTGATGGAGCCTTTTGCCTCATTCTTAATAGTTTAAATCAAGTGATTCTTGCGGGCTCTGGTGTAGTTTGAACATGGCAGTAAGTTTCTGATTCTATTGGAAGCTGCTCTTAATGAAATCTGCCATTACTAGAATTTGCTTTTTTCTTATTTGAGTATCAGAAGGTTCACAGTTGTACAAGAAGAGATGGGATATTCCCTCCAAGAAATTTTGTCCCAATAGAGCCCACTTGAGGCTTGCTGTTAAGTGCTTCCATCCCCACACAGTACTAAATGCCCTGTAATTTTCTGAGCATGTATTTTCTGAGCTCAGTGGAGTGGGAGGACACCTTTTTGTAACAGTCAAGTACTTAGACCCCTAATGGGGAGGGCTGAGCAGGGAGTTGGGGTGGTGTTGGAAAATCTGCTTTCTAGACCTTCCTTATTCTAATGGGATTTGGGTACGGTCTGCTACTCTTACTCTCTGGGCAGGACTGCTAACGATTAGCTTGCAGAGTAGTTCGCTTTCAGGTCGTATCTGCTGAAAGCCAGGTCAAGCTGCAAGCAGCCATGCAAAGTTTGGAAGCCAGAAAGAGTAAATCTGGTCTCTGCTTCCAATGCTCTTAATGCATTTTTATCCCAGATTATTAAGTGTAACCTCAAAGAAGGGGGAATGACTGCTCAGTACCTGGTTTTGCTGAGCTGTGTGTGTATTAGGGAAGACTGTCTACAAGATAGACTCTGTAACACATTTCAAAATTTTGTGGAGGAATATAAAAATGGGGAAGTTGTCTTGAGCATGAAGTTCCTGTAACAATATCAGTCCGATGTTTTAATATTCTGTGTAGCGCAGCAACCTGCATAATCTGGTATACAGCGTTTACAACATAAATGAGAACAAAAGAAGTGAGGAAGAGAAAAATGCAGGGAAGCTTGCAGAGCTTCACAGGCTTTTAACTGAGGACACATTTTTTTATTTCATTTTTAAGTAGGGAAGAAATAGCCCTGGTAAAAATTGTTTTCTGAACTGCAGCTTTATAGTGATGCTTTCAAATCTTAAGTTTAAGAAAGTGCTATTGTAAGCAAAATGCTGATATGAACGATGTGCTAAGGCAAAAGTAATTCTCTTAAATACAGCCTAAGGCGTAAATATACATGGAAATGAAGACTTAAATATGTTTGCCTTCATTTGACACATGTGTCAATTAAGATCTAATAGATATTTTGCTGATGCTCTACACAGTCAAATGTACGACAGTGTCTTTGCATAAGTAGCATAGGTGGGAATGCTTTAGGTAACATACCATAGCATGCTATATGTATACAATATGATACTATTGTATTGCGTATTAACAAGCATTGCTCGTTTAATTTGTAAGCTTGATGAAATGTACAAATGTGCTGTATAATGCATTAAGCACTAATGGATGTTTTAATGAAATCTGAATTCCAATCTGGGTTGTCTCCCTGAGTGCTAGAAAGATCCTCTGATTATTATTGCACTCAGTGACTTAAGTAAGGCTTTGTTGAGCCTCTTGAATCTTATTGGCTGCACATCCAGAGGTGCTGTATTTGTAGTACACTATGCAAAAAACAAAACAAAAAAAAAAACACACCTCCCTGCTACTACTCTATGTTAACAAATGGAATATCTTTCTCACAGATATTTTTTCTTTCTAATCAGAACGCTGATTTGAAGAAACAGCTTCATGAACTTCAAGCCAAAATCACAGCTCTGAGTGAGAAACAGGTAGGGAAACAGAGATATGTATTTTTAACACATAAAGATGTTCTAAAGATGTCTCTCTTCCCAGCGTCCAAGAGAGCTGCTAAATTTTTAAGTGCAAAAATAAGTGTGGGCAACCAGACACTTTAGATTTTTATTTGATTTCTCAAAAAAAAAAGATGAGTTATTGTGAATCCTTCAAACAAGCAACTGGAGTAATCAGTGAAAGCTCTACCAATTTTTCTTGAGTTGAGACTAATATTTGATAATTGGGGCACTAGGAAAATGAATGAACTTTGTGACTTCCTTTATCTTTAAACTCATTTGTAATCAGACCATTCAGGTTTAGGCAAATCTTTTGATTTTGTTTTAGTTGGTCCACACTGTGCATCTGGATGAGTATGCTGGAATTTTTCTTCGTATTTAGACCAATAAATGCATGTCAGCTATGGGTATTTGGAAATACTAATTTGGAAATTAGTTGTGTGGTTTTTGCCATGATTAATTACACCACAGTTAACTTACTTTTGCCATTTGGTAGGAATTCTCTTCGACAGGTCTATAGTATGAGTAATAATTACAACTGAATGCTTAACAGAAAGACCATGGAACTTGAAGATGCATCTTGTGGGTAACTCAGAGAAAAATAACTAACACTGAGGGATCTGGAAAACTTATTCTCACTTATGCTTTTTTAAAAAAACAAAAAACCAAAACAGCAACACAAAAAAACCCCAAACAAAATCCTCTCACACAATCTCATTCCAAAACCAAACTGACTTATGCTGTTGTGTTAATTGTATTGTTATTTTGTCAATAACAGAACCACACTAGCCCCAAATTAGGAACCAAACACTTTTGAAGAGGGAAAAGATTTTTAGGATGTGTGCATAGGTAAGAATATAGTTACGCATTAGTGTCACTTTTAGATACCTGGGGTCACCTGTTATCTACATGTGTTATATTTTGAAAGTTATGTTTTTCCAGAGTGAAAGAACTGTGCCTTTCCCAAGGAAATGGGCAGATGGTGATTAACATCTATCTAGAAATTTTGTTTACTAAAAAATTATAGTATGTTTCAGTAGTGGAACACTGAGTCTAGGAAGGAACATGTAAGGATAATAAAGAAAATGATTTTTTAATGAGAATACTAATTCAACAAAAACTGAGGTTTTGCTGATGTGATGGCATGCCTCTCCTGAGGATGATTTATTCTCTAAAACCAGCATGAGCCTCTGCATGTGGCTATGTCTCACAGCAAGCAGCTTCAGAATTCTCTGGTAAGCTCTGGAGGCCCATAGTAATTTCAAAATTAGCTTGCCTTGATGCCACAAAGCAAGTCATATTGAGTGCCAGTTCACATGATCAGCAGGGACAGGCAGTCTGATGGTGAGTGCAACATAAGAAAGATGTAAGTATGTCTCACTGTAACTTTTCAACTTGGATTCATAACTTTTTAAAGCTATGGTATAGAGTGGTCTATACGAACATGTATTTTAAATTACCCATCACCAGAAACGCAGCTGTATTTCTTCTGCTAAAAATTACAGCTCTGACTACTAAAGCACACTTGTTCATGGGATGAACGTGGGCTAAATTTCCAAAAGACTTTGAAAAATAAGTTTCTGACTTCGTTTCCACCGCACAGTGAATATAGTCAATATGAAGTCACAGTCCAGTTTCCTTCTTTATATTTTTATTGTTTTGGTTATCAGTAGAACAGTGGACTTACCTATGACTGTTGAAATTTAAATACTTTATTTTGTTATATGTACCACTGGTCCACAGAGCTGCCAATGTCCCAGATAATAGTGTTATTAAAGTGGTATGGCTGCTAAAATGCAACGGTGATGGCAAATGTGAGTTTGGGAGGTGGGGAGGGGAACAAACCCACCAGAAAAAAAAAAAAACCAAAACTTTCCTGATGCAGATAAATGCTCACTCCCTCTTACTTGTAGGAATCTGGTGAATAGACAGCTTAGCAATGCAGAGTTGAGCAGCATTTTAGAGACTACAATAAAGCGCTTTTTTCTATTCTCAGTTTCATTTCTCTTTAGGAAAAATAACTATTATCAATTGTTTTATGGGGAGAATATTATCCAACAATCTAATTTTTACACAGCATGGTGAAATGTGCAGTTGTGCATGGTAAATACGTGTTTTACGTTGTGCAGTGCATTTCGTAAGGAAGAGTGCAACGTGTGTTATCTGTACTCTTGTTTAGAGCCAAGTGGTCTTGATGTCTGATGCCCGATGAATAAACTCTGAGGACCTAACTCCACTGTGGATGGTTACGGGAGGTGTCATTGTCAGTGTCTGATAAGCTTTTAATGAAGTGTGAAAAAGGAAAGTTCCAGCCTGTGGGTCGTCCCTACTCAGAGACAGTGGCTTGGAGCTGAGACCCTGGTGTTAGGCAGAACGCTGAAATATTCCCATCTTCCGAGATACTGTGTCAGCCTAATGTACCCTTTTTCTTTGCTTTCTTCTTTAATGAAGGTGCATGAAGACTTGTGCAAGAACCAAGTCAGTGGTAGGTTAGCTAAAAGCTTTTAGTTGCTTTATGATTTCTCTCTATTTCCGAAGCGTTGTGAGAGTTGCGACGACACTTGCTGCCAGTCGCTGCAGAGATTCAGAGTGGCTTAGGTTTCTTGCTGAGAATGAATAATGGCAGCTCTGTTCCAAAGTTTGTGAAACTGAAGAGATCCGGTGAAGTACAAAAAACAAGCAAGTAGGCTGTGCGGTGTGTAGGCTTAAACCTAAAGAAATTCGTTAGCTGATGCAGAGTTAAACTGTTTTACAGCAGAAGGTATGTCATGTTCATCTGTTTTTTGAAATTGTGAAAGAGGTGAAAACAAATGCTTTGATTTGTTTCACCTGAGATGATGGAGCAACGTGTGCTGATTGTGTTATCATATGGAAGAAAAACATCAAAAAGAAAAAACTTACTTGAAGATAATTTAGATTTAAAGGGCAGTAAACATGAATCCTTCAGATGATTATTTTCCTCTGCTAGTCTCTTTATGTTATTACTGTGGAATTCTGAACTGTGCTTACCTTATTTTTCTAACCTGGGGGCAATAAGGTGAATTCAGTTTAACATTAGTCTTAGCACTTTTTCCTTTGCTTTGTATTCTATGATGGTGTTTTCCTTTGGCATTCTGGTTTGTAGACTTTTACCCACAATTACGTATCACTAAGCAGCTTTTGTCTGAGTTAAATATGCTCCTCAAAATAAAAACATAAAGAATGTATTCTTGAATTTTTCTGTGAGAAAGTTTACCCACGTGTACTTTTTTTACTTTGGGGAGGTGGGGTGGAGATTGTTACCAGTGACACTGCTGAAAGACTGAGGTAAAGAAGGGCTACCATAAGGGAGCAGGAGGAAAGGTAATCTCCAAGTAGCACCTTTTTTCTGCTTCTTTCCCTCAATAGTGAATTGAAAAATTATAATATGATCTTGCAGATATATCATCATTGAGTAGGTATAATAACAGTACCTTTTTTCCCAGCGACAAGGAAGAGGTCCTGTTTATTTGACTAAAGAAAGAAGTGGGCAGCAAACAAATTCTTTTTAGCAGTATCATGTCAAATACAGAGGAGTTTCTACATCTGTCCTTATCACAAGTTCCTGGAATAGTTAGAGCAACATTCTGTCTTAAATGTGGAGGAAGGCTTACAGGAATAGTCTTTTGACCTTATGGTAAAAAGGTGATAGTGATAAGCATATACTAAAGAAATTGCATGGCTCTTTCCCCTATATTTGAAAATAAAATGGAAATGTCTCTTACTGTGGTTGCAGTGAAACTAATTGAATCTTCAAGAAAACAGCCTTGTGAAAACTAGACTTGTATTCTAATGCATATGTTGTTAACCCGGAAAGAATAAAGTGGATCCCTTTGTTACTTCAATTTTTGAAGAGCTCTATGCAGTTGTAGGAAGAAGTACTCAAAAACAGTTGTTATCGTAGTGATACTTGTGGTTTTAATTCTAATGGGGGGAAAAGTTTAACGTACTTCACTCTACAGTACTGTGTATTGTTCACTATGAACTACAGTTTGAACTGTAGAATATCATCAGAAAAAATGCACATTAGAAAGCAAGCTTATCTCTATTATTATGAATAGGAAGATCTAGTGACTTGCTTGTATTTAAATTTTACAGCAAATTGAGGCAGTTGAGGTTATTCTAAATCCTGTATGTTCAGGGTGAGACTCCTTTTACCCTTGCCACTAAATAGCAAGCAATGGGAAAGGGGATTTGGGGAGGATTTTAAGAATGGTAAGTGTAATTTAACCATGGTTTTGTATAGTTGAATAAATGTAAACGTGGTTTAGACTGACCAAGGAAACTTGTTATTTAGGTCTTCAAAAACGGCCAGGAATAGGTTTAAGCATTGATGTTGGTATATTTATTACAGATACCATAACTGAGTAATGAAAAGATTGGTAATGTGCATAAATTTATCCTGTGAAACTCTTCTTCTTGAACGCTTGTCATCCATAGTAAAGGTGAATTTTTATGGGGGCTTTTTGAACACATTATCAGAAAATTGTACCCGGAATGTGTTCCATCATATTGTGTAAAGATGGAAGGCTGTGTTTTGGTGAGAGGAAAGTAAGCGCAAGAAAGCTAGAGAGCAGGAGGGAAACTGGGTACAGTTAACGGGTAGGAAGGAGCACTTTGAAATGCTTCTGCATAAGAAGATAGGCAAGATATGCCTGTATGTTGTAGAGACACCTCATGAATACCATAAGAACTTCAGGGCTCAAAATCTGGAAATAAATAATGAAGTCACTCGCTTCTCACTCCTGCCAGTTTTGTCTGGAGTTTATGATCCCTCCTTTCCTCAAGATTTATCAAGGGCATATTAAAATGCCAGTTATTCTGTCAGTAATGGAGGAAGTGTGCAAATATGCCATAAGAACGTGTAGTAACTAATAACTTGAGGCAGGTGATGCTTAATTTCAGTTCCAGTTGTTTATCCGGAACTGTACGTATTACTAAATACCTATCTTTGTAAAGGAAATGTCATGCATGATAAAGATATGCTAATTTCCATGTAACTGCAAGCATCCATTTATGCCAACTGTTTATAAAGCAGTCCTAAAATACACGAAAAACAATTTTGCACCTTCCCAGAGTTTGGCTTTACTAATAAAACCCTGTAGTGATACGCTTAGCTCCGCCTCCTCCCACAACTGACTATTTGCAGGTTCCTGTCAAAAAGATACGGGTCCGTCTGGAGGTCAGGAGGAGTAAGTTAACTGCCTCTGTGAGTCGTCAGACCCTTTCGAACCCTCCGATCAGCGTGTGCGGCACCTGTTTAGAAGGTGAATGTTTGTTTGAGAAACCTGCCTGAGCTTACTATTTTAATCTTTGGTATTTATTTAATTTGCATCCAAATATTGTGTGAGAATGTGAATATAATGACTTCTCATTAAGTTATCATCTTCCATATTCTCAAGATATACTGGCTGAAACAAATTTTGAGCGCTATACAGATGATTTTAGATAGGCAGAGTGCGTGCCTCTCTCCCTGCTGCCTCTTTTGCCCCAAACTCTTTTGCAAAACTGGTGCTATAATCATTTGTGTATGACTGAAATATTACTAAGATTTCTCCAACCTTTTGTAATGCTTAAATCATGATTAAACCCGTACTGGCATCTAAACTTGGATTTCCCATTCTTCTCTTAATGTAACTCCACCTAGATTTCTCACTGTAGGCTTGTGAACTTAATTTTTGCATAACTGATATATGTTAGCACTGGAGTAACTTAATTTAGGAAATGCAAGTGACCATTTCATGATACCATTAAAAAGAAGAAAAAACCTCTACACCTTCCTCCTGTTACCCTTCCTTTAGCACTGATTTTCTGGCTCAACTTTTATTATTTGACTTCATGCTATATTTAAGCCAGATTTGGATGCAACTGGAGAACTTTTTTAATTGAGACTAGTTGGATACATATTTCATCTTTATATAAGTCAGGGCATAACTCCAAAGTTGCCCGCTCTGCTTGAAAATCAACACTGTAGATAGAAAATGGGCAGTTAAACTACAGTATTTCCTTGAAAAATCCCCTACTGATGGCAAGAGCTGGTTATTAGGTGCTCCTGCATGTTTTGACTCGCTGGATAACCTCACACATCAGCAGTTATTTCAATGCCTACTATTCCTTTTTCCTCTCCATACTTGGAGGAAAGACAGGCCAAACATCAGATTGTGATGACTGGGATTTAGGATGTTTTGTATAGCACCCTTAAAGGCGTCTTAGTTGGAGGCTGGGAAAAGGGATTAAATCTACTAATGAATTTTTATAAGTGAAAACAGATTAAAACAGCCCATTCTGCTGTGTTCTGCATGACTCAGTGGAACAACCTCAGAGCCACAGAAACAGTATTTTGATTTATTCCAAGTGTATCAGTGTTAGAAGGGGAGTCAAATCCAGGCATCTGCTTTTCAGAGCCTTATAGATCCATAGTTCCTATGGGAGTTGTTTGGTCCCCAGCTCTTCTGAAAACTGTGTTGAATTTTGAAAGGGAGAAAAGAGAAAGTGCACGTAATGCTTAAATACAGGCAAAAACTTGTTTTTCCTGTTGGTTCTCTGCTGCCTGTTACTTGGATTTGAAAATAAGCCTCTTCCTGAGATTGTGCTGCTTTGCACTCTGAGTTACCATATGTAGTGCAGCTATGGGTTAAAAATATTTATTAGTAAAGATTATCTTATTTAATAGTGCTATGCCAAGAAGGAGACTGACTAGGGCAGTCTTAGGTGGTATTTTCCAACATGTGTCTTACACATTACACTCTCACAGCGTGTTGTGGAACCACCCAGTTCAACTGCTCATGCTCATTTTTGAAATGGACCAAGGTGAATGTGGTACTTTACATAGTTTCCATAGTGACAGTTTGGAATTGGTTTCTGTTAATTGTACTGGCCTTTACAGGTGGACTGGGGTCCTTTTTGATGGACACTGGACAAGTAAACAGGAGATGGGCCTTTCTGGAAGTGATTTAGGGAGAAGATGGCATACTAAGGAAGCATGAGAGGGCCAAATGCGTGTACAATTTTTGTAAAAGTTTATTTTAGGGTTTGATTTTTCTATTTGAATAAGTGTTACCTGCTCTTACTGCTCTTGTCACTATGAGGTTGTTTCTTTTTTCCTCATTTTATTGTGGAGACTCTTGACAGGCTTGTGCCTTGAAGGACTTAAAGAGAGAACAAACCTTAAAGAGTAAAGGGTAAGAATGCCTTCGATGGGGTTTCAACTAAATCTCTGTGCTTCCATTTCTATATTGACACTTTTGTAGGGAGGGAATGCAATCTTCATCCTCATCGGTGTTCACTGAAATTATAACCCGGTATACGTTTTCTTTCTGTAGAAATAATTAAGAGCATTTTCTTCAAATGTGGGTCAAGCCAATGTGAATTTTACTATTTGTGGGCGTTATATATAGTCAGTTTCTTTCAGTATTGTGCTCATTTCTGGGTTAACTTCTAAAGTGCTTGTTCTGACTTTTAGAAACTCCAAAAAGTCTATCATCTCTTCAGAGCACCTTTTCCCCTGCTGTTGCATTGCAATAGCTGGTTAGCAGAGACACCTGACAGGGAGCTTCACTCTTAGGGAAGATAGCAAGAAGGTTTTCTCGGTGTGTTCTTTGTTTTAATTAGGTCCATTATTTTCTGAGCTTTTATTATTTCCTCCCTCATGCTAAGTCTGTCAAAACTGGGATTGATGCGCAAGGTGCCTTTCTCAACTTTTCCCTCTTACTGTAACGTAATGTGTAGGTTTAAGCAGTGGTAAGTGCAACATTCTGATGGAAACTTTGCAGGAATGAAATTTTAATTACTATGGGGATCAATGGAGAGAGGGAGTACTTTTCAGGAGGCAATTCAGACAAGAGAACCTAATTCTTACTGCTCAGTTACCTTCATGAGGGCCCACTTCTCACTCCCCTGACTATAGAAGACTTGTAAGAAGATGAGGCTTCAGTTAAGTTCTGTGAGTTCATTACCTATTTTCCTACAACATTCATCTGATGTATTCTATTGAAAATAATTTTTCTGTTTTTTTTTTTTTAATAGGAAGAACTTCTAAATGTTGTCTTACAGTAGACTTTTGAAAAGTAGCAGGGAGAAAGCCCTTGAGTTGTGATGAGCATTTCTTCCTTGTCCTGTAAACTCTTCAAGGTTAGGTGAGGTGAGTTAGAAACAGTTAAGTAGTTGTTTTGGGATTTTTTGGTTTTTTTTCTTCTTTTCTGAAGATTTTCTCAGTAAAATGTTGGCAGTGTGTCATAGTCAATGGACACTGGTGTGTAAAAGAGCTAGACCTAGGCTGCCCTATGTAGCAAGGAGCGATGAGCCAGCTTTTCCCTTACCCGATAAGTGAAAACCTAAATGATGGTGTTTGTACGGTTTGTAGAAGGCAGAACTTGTTTACCTTGCTTTTCCTTTAAAAATAAACAGAGAAGAATTAGATAGGAACTCTAGTATGTGATGTGAATTTTTGAGACATGCTTTAGAGCTGCTTAATGTCCTCAGAACAGCAAGTGGCTGTCCTTTTATTTAGACTTCTGAAAATGTGAATACTTGGCAGTATTTAAGCCTGTGGAGTCTTGCTCCATATCCATGCACTCTCTTTCTAAATTGCTTCATTTTTGTTCTAGTATGGCAGCTTTTCGGAGCAATATCCTTTGATGCTGTGGCTGGCCCAGAGTGGTGTGGAAGTGCCTGATTGTCAGCAGCTTTCTAGCGTCAAAAGCTCCACATGTATCTTTGGCTGCTATCAAATGCTTCAGCAGTCAACTTGGTCAAAACTATGTTCTTGAATTCTCCTGCTTATTCTAAATTTTGTCGTATATCTCAAGAAACAGAAATATCCCATTCTCTGAGTAAGTAATTTGGGAAGCAGTTCTGCAGTAGCCCAGGACGCTAAGCTCCTAATATTTGTCCCTGGGCAATTGAAGTTGTGTGGCCTAAAGGTACTATGTTCTCTGCTTGAATCTTGAAAACAGAAGATTTTAATTTTTTAAGTTTTTTCAAATGAGAATGGCTTAATGGATGGATGGTCAAGATTCAGTTCTACCTGCCATGTAAGAACTACTTCCTCAACATCTTGTCTTCTGTAACATGTGGGAATCCTGCACTTGAAGGCTGGTTTGATAGGTATTTCTTTCACACAGTGAGACTCTGCAGAAATGAGTTATTTGGATGCTTTAGTGCGTCAAAATTGTCTACTTCAAATGGTTGAAAAGCAGCAAAATCTTGCTCTGTCTAAATGTTAGAGTTTCTTCTGCAACTGGACTGGGGCTGGTCCTTTAATATCTTACGGAGAAAATGGCACTCTGGGGGGGAACTGGGTATCACAGAGGTGTGAAGTGATTCTACTGTTGTTTAAACAACTGAATATTATTCCCTTCTTTTGAACTTCTACCCTGTTGTTTGGTTACCTATCAAGGTACTGTTATGTGGGATAAAAATTTGTGGTAGGTCCGCTTTTAATATAGCTTTAGGAACTTCAGAAGTTACCGTGTAAAGGATTTGGTGCACAATACAGTTCTTAAGTGGAGAAGATTTGTTTTAGTCAGATACTAGGCTTCTTTGGAAAAAGCCAGTAAGATTAATTTATAGATACAGACAGAAGTGATTTGAGAGATTTTGTCTTTAAAATGTAACTTAGTGTATGTTAATTTCCTTTAAATATTCACTTAGACATGACTATTGTGAAATAGATTTGGAGTTTATAGCAGTTATGGAGAACTGGTGATAGACTTGATAATTTCTCCCAAATTACTTCTAAATGCATTCAAGTAGTTGCGTACCTTTTGTTTGACAAGTTTCAACAGTCAAGAATTAAATTTCTGCAGAGGTCTTAATTTTTGAGCAAAATACGGTACAGTTAGATGAGAAATGCAGATACTACAAATTAATTTTTGATCTGTTAATGGAAAGATCGTTTTGAGAGGATTTTTAGTTATGATATGAAGTTGTGTCTTTAGGAGCCGTGACAAATTTGTAGATCACTTTGGATACTTGAATATTGTCTACACCCTGGAATTTGTAGCTATGTGCATCTATGTTAGTTGGAGCAGTGGGTCAGGCCCTCAGTGGGTGTCAATTCAGACTTCAAAATCCGAGGAATCCTGTAGCTAGAGTTCAGTTAACTGAAAATATGAAGCCATTTTTACTTTTAGCCTTGTCTCTATTATGATTCTTAGTTTAGTAATCTGAACTACTTAACATGGAATCTGAATTTACATGGAACTTCAATCTGAACTACTGTTCAATCTGAGCTACTTACTTTAAATCCTGCTTACGTGGAGAACTATACAGAGCAAACTCTTCAAGAACCCACAGAAATTGACAAATAGCCAAACATTTTTAGGAAGAGCTATGCTAGCTGGGTTTACCTTACAATGCATTTTTTCTCGATAAACCAGGTAAAATCACAGCTGATAGTTTTGTTGTGTGTGTTTTTGTAGTAAATGCCAAATGCATTGCTTTTATCCTTTGCGTTAGGAAGGTGCATTATGGTAATATAAAAATGTGTCACGTTCTATATACCTAAACCTTAATTTTTCTGACAAGAACACAGGCAATAATCAAAGTGTTAAGTAGGATGGCCCTGCAGCAGCAGGAGTACGAGACTACGTGGGATACTAATACAGTGTACATGTGTATTTTAATGTGGTAACCTGACCTTGGACTGCAATATGGCAGTGATAGGTTTAACTCCATGTTTAGTATGCTGGGGTTTATATTTGAATAGTAAGAGACAGTTATTATCCCCATGTTAAAAAAAGACAGTTTCGAAATTGAAATATTGCATTGTTTTATTCTGGTTTTTTTTAGTTTTGAATATAAATGCTACTTTAAATTCCTTCAGAACAAGAGTTAGTATTTATTCAGTTTGTACATCCTCTACAGTAATCAGACATGATCCCAAAGCACTGGCACTAGCCTACAGTGCATATTAAGTTATTTATGTAGCACTTTTAGAAGGGAAAGGGTAAATAAACAGGTTTTGCCCTTTCCTCTTTCTTTGTCCTGCTTATCTCTTTCCACTGTATTAAGTGATGTAAACACTTTTTGTCTCATCACTTCATGATGGGTTTTACATCGTTTGGGTTTAGCTATGTGGAATTAAACTTGATGTACTTCTCAGAAGAATCTTTGTGGGTTCCAAATTATTGAAAAGTTGCTGGAACAAAAATCGCCGATCACTTGCAAGTGATAAAATCTCCTTCTCCTGCTTAGTTCATTTATTTATATCTTTGAATGGTGGCTGTTTTTGCTAGCTTTTAAAGTATATATAATTCCTCTATTCAGGAATAGTTTTTTTTTTTAAACAGTATGTGAATTATGGCGTTTAGCAGATAGTTAGCTTCCCTTCTGACCTCTCCTGAGTTAGCAGGAGACCCACTTAACTGACACACATACAGTCGTTTTGAGCCTTAGCTTTCAAAAATATTTTAGTGGGTCAGATGTCTCCAAAATTTCATTACATCCTTTATTTGCCTTTAAAATATTAATGATCTGCTCATGCAATATGCTGATTAAGCCTAGAAAATGCTGAGACAAAAAGTTCATTTTACCACTTATGGTACCCAGGGTTTCTCTGCGTTCAGTTACATGTCTCAAACTATATTAAATATTCTAAGACCTTCTGAGTTGAAGTCTGTCCCTTGAAAAGTCAGAGTTTGACTGATTGATCACATAATCTCTCATAAACTTCTGTACGAGGGGAGAAATGAGTTGTGGACTTAAATTTGATCCCAGTCTGAGGCATTCAGGGAGGGAGGGTGGTGGTATTTTCTTGTTGTTTTATTTTTCTATTAACAATTGTTCCTACAACCCACAGGATAGAGTGTCTGTGCTCTCTTGGACTGACTGAGCTAGTAAATCTGTAAAAACAGAGCCCTTGCCCCCTCCCGCCCCACCTAGTATTTTGAAAAATAGTTTTATGGATTTCTATAAAGTTAATTTTTGCTCTAACAGTGTCTGATTAAACAGCAACAAATTCTAAGGCCATGCCGAAGTACCGGCCGCTGTGATAGTCTTGGGCTCACTTGACAAAACTCTCCATGAAGACCCGTGATCGTTACTGCTGTGTCAGGCTGAAAGATGAATGCAATTAACTCGGACCAGAACAGGGTGAGGAGTTTGTCTGGACCAGAAGTAAGAGGAAGGCAGGACGGCAGAGGCCCTGGGGGAAGCCCCATTAGCGGCTGGTTCTGCGCTGAGGCTGATGTTGCACTACTGGGGTGTCTTTTCTTACCAGCTGGGTTGGGTTTGGGGTATGCGTACTCCTGTTTGAAGACTTGGTGGGAGCTTGGCCCGTCCTGCTGTGGGAGGAGGAAGAGGAGTATCTCTGACTGTAGCTTACTCTCCCATGTTGAAGATGTCACGACATAAAGTGCTTATTGATGCCAGAAGTTTGCTTCTGGTGTGTGGATTATAAGAGCAGTTGCACCCAAAAGCACTGTAAACTCTTCAGAACAGCTGCAGGCCTGTTTGCCCATCTAATCTTGATTTGCTCAGTGTTTTCCAGTGTCCGTTACTGCTTTCAAACCAGCTTTTAAGGGAAGGTGTCCAGCTGTGCCATGTGTTTATCTACACCGCATCCCTACTCGGACTATTCCTATTCCCTGGAGATGAAGCCCCTTTTCAGCCCGCTTCTCGTTTCTGGAGGTCAGCAAAGGGCAGAAACTGGAGAGAGAGGAGTGGGATGCATCACCCGAGGGGATGGTGCACCTTGTGTGTGTCGTGTTTGCACTGATGGACCGTGCAGTGGTTTACAACTGTGTAACGTCCCCAAAGCTGGCCTGGGCTTTCAGTGTGCTGGGAAAGCTGCAAAGACAGCAGGCATCAGATGTAGTGTCATAAGAAATAAAAATTACCTCTTACAAGGCTTTAGGTAATTTAATGTAAGAAGTCAGATTAAGTTCTGTAGGAAACAAGAAAGTAATAAGAAAGTATCTTTTAAAGTATTTTTTTTCCCCCAATGCATTCTGTTACCTTGCCTGTCTTAAAAATACAGGTTGTTTTGAAATCTTTTATTTTGTAGGGCTGAGCATATAATTTATGGAAAGAGTTAATCTCTGTCTACATTGCCTATTACAAAAGGTAAACATTTTTTTAGGAAGCTTTTGTACTTTTATTTTTGCAACAAGCAATAACTCACACTAGGGAAGTACCTGCTTTTTTAATAAATGTTCATCTTGTATTAAAAATACCCCCCGCAAAACCTGCCTTTTAAAAGCTACTATTTTATTTGTCTTTTCCTAATGGTCCTTGAAAGACCCTGAGCAGGTTGCTGAAGAAATACCTGCTTAAGAACATCCTGTGGTTGGGCTGATGATAACGCTTTGTGGTGTCATTATCTGGAGTTACTGAAGAACTGCGCAGGAGTGAGGAAAGTCAGGTTGTGCTTCTTTACTTTGTCTTCCTCTTTAACCGGAGATTCCAGTGTTGTGCTTCCGAGGCTCCAAATTCACTGTGTTTCAGAGGCAAAACTGAGTTAGGAACCCATACCTGGTTGTTTTGTAGGTTGTGACTATATGGCCATGTTGATTAAGCTTCAGATTACACTGCTGCTGTAAAAGTAGTGACCTGCCTTCCTGCCTGGTCTAACTGCTTAATTCTGCCCCTCTGTTGTGCCAGAATTAGTGTTCCTGTTGCTGTGAGGTAACTGGCATCAAAAAGTTGTCCAGCTGAAGCCTACCTCTGAGATGTGCTAGTTTTTGAGCGTGTTCCAGTTTGCTCACTGGGCTTGTGTGCGGTTGAATGAACGCTGCTTTTGGCATCAGGGAAGTGGCAGAAAGGAAGGGCTGAAACAAAAGAAGGGTGAAACAGCTTTCCTTCGACAGCTGCCTGAATTTATCCTGGGTTTAACAGCTGTGTAACCACAGCTTTGAACCCCACCTGTGGCTTGGTAGTCTCCTTTTTCAGGGGTGCAGTTATGGTAAACATACCGGCAGCTCCTGAAGGGCAGAAAGGAAGGCAGGCTTGTGTCTGTCTTGCTTCTCCCACTGGAATAGCTAATCCACACAGTAGCCCTACGCATGAAGCAGACGTTAACACATCTTACAGTAGACCAGAATGACTGGAATTTAACTATAGAGGATGGAGGTTGTCACAGTTGGACACAGAAAATTTCTGCTAAAGATTTGCATTTTGTTTGTCACCATTGATGCTGCTTTCAGTGTAGCCTGACACAAGGAGTATTAAGACGAAGCACAAAAAGAAATCTAAAATGGTTCTTGAGTGTTCTTTGAAGAACTGAATTTATACAACTTGAGTTGTACACAGGAAGAACAGCTAAGAAGGTTTTTTGGAAGCTGTTTGACAGCAGAGAGCACCCCGAATTCTAAGGCATTATGATTTTTGTTTAACAAATTTCAAACTGAATTGTTCAGAGACAGAACTTTTAAATTCTGCCTGAGAACTTGTGTTTCAAGTCCTGAATGTTTCAATATAGATCATGTACATTGGGGCTAAGCAGAAAGCAACAGGGTGTCTTTGAAATATCATACAGTCAAGGCCTTTGTTTATTGTCCTGGTCTGAGGGCTCAAACCACCACATTTACGTTGTTAATCTCTGCCTTTGAATAAAACTATTCATGGACAACAAAAAATCGGGCCCAAATGGTAGGCCACTGTGGGTATCCTCACTCCTGCTGCCCAATTATGAAAAAGGAGGAAACCCTTAAATTCTACCAAAAAGGTTGTGAATTTTCCACAGCTGGTTTTGTTTTCAGTGGTCTTACACAGGCGTAGCTGCTTTGAGAATTTGTCCTGTAGTTGGAGCTAGGTTAAAAAGTGTTGGGGTTTTTATGCCTTTAATTGGAATAGAGACAAGGTTGATTTCCTGTGAAGTTCTGTGGAGTTGATTCAACATAAATAAAAATAGTAAAATTGTTTGTTTGAGTTTTTGTTTGGTTTTTGGCAGGTTTTTTTTTTTGCTTTAAATGTATGTGATGATTGAGGTACTAAGGAAAAGAACTCTTCTGCACTCAGGTTTCAAAGTGTAGCTGAGGCTGTGACAGAAAGCTAGCAGCATCACTGACACAAAATCACTTTCGGAATCAAGAATTCTAGATGGTAACTTCAACCTAACATTGTAGGGCATCTTTATATTTTGGATCAGTACATAGCAGTTATTCTTGATTAAGAAATTGAACACAACCAGTACGATGAAAAAAGAAACCCCGAGAAAAGTGTCTCCTCCAACTGTCAACCTAGATCGTCACACTCCAAAGAGTGGGAAACTCTGAGACAGTCACTGATGGTAAGCAGAGGTAGGCTCCTTTACGTGGAGGATGTAGGAAGCATCCTTTAACCCGAGCTTACATTTCATATATCCCCCCAGTCCCCCAAAGAGCACTGTTAATAGAACACATGGTTCAACTCTAGAGACACAAACTCCTACAGGATGCTTCTGAGAAGTGAGTTATGCCTCAATGATAAGAAATAAGATTGTTATGACACAGGAAAATGAAAAGGATGGAGAAGTTCAGGCATGGGGTACATTCAAGAGCATATAATGCAAGTTTTATTTTTGTAATGTGCATTCAGGGCTGATACCGTAATTGGTGTTTTGATGGGGTATGGTAAATGGAAAACTTTAGGTACCAAGGGACCCCCAGAGGTCATCTAGTCCAACTTCCTGATCAAAGCACATGTGTACTTCACGAATACAGAGTGGTACCAGTCTCCCAAAAGGGACTGATGTCCTGGACTTGCATTATTTGAATAAAAGTATAAGAGTTGTTTTCCCATTTGTATCACTTAGTAGCCCTGTCTGAACTTGATGCGTGTGCCATCAGTCTTAGTATGTTCACTCTTGTATTTGACAATTTATTTACCTGGGCTGAAAAGTTCCCTCCATTGCAGCCTTTTAGGAAGATGTTTTGAAAACACTGTGGTTTTCCTGAAACTCTTCCGGGACATTAACACTGCTGTAGCTCTGCTGGCACTCACACCAAGAGGAGTGATGCTGTATGCAAAAGGATTTTCTTACTGTGTTGTCTGCTAACCCTTAACCTGAAAGTAAGCAACCAGCGCTTTTCTTTTGTGCCTCCAACCATTATTAACTGCAGGAGATCTGAGCAGGCCCTATGACAAGGAGAAAAATGTGTTCATTTGTCCATCTGCAAGGTTTTTTCCAGTCTGAAAAGTCTTAAACTGAGTGTTCCACTGTCAGTGCTGGAGAACTTTCTTAGTCAAGTCTAGAGTTGCTTCTAATATTTTTTTTTTTTTTAAATTAGTGTCTTTTTATGAGGAAGTGAGGAGTGCAAAACTTACTGCATTTTCCCTTGAGCATCAGCTCTGTTTATTCTCTGTATACGTGTAAAAGATAGCTCTAGAGCTAGCTCTGTCCCTTGTACAGTTAATTAACCCCCCTGCTGTGGGCCTAGGTATGTGCTCTTGCTGTTCAATGATGTGTGTGAATTGACTGAAGAACATACACTCCCGTGCAGGCGTATGGAGAGAGAGAGAGTGTCTCCAAGAATCGCAGAGAAAGGTGATGGGGTAGCATGGGGCTTCAGAATCTCGTCATGCTGAACGCTAGCTAAAGCTTGCAAAAATTGGGGATTTCAGTTACAACTGATACGGCTTATATCTGATACAGAAATGGCTTACCATTGTATGATAACAACTAGTCAGTTGTTAAGATGTTACTTTAGGAGCAAACCATGATAGATTATAAGCATTAATAACCTCGAAAACGTTCTTCAGTATCTCAAGCATTTGAAAACTCTTGAGTAACTCCGTAACCTCATGCAAGTAACTGTTAAAGGGCTGACTTGGTGCTCTTGAAACATCAATTTAGGCAATCCTAAAACAAGACAAGATGCAAACTCTGGGAAGTTAGAAAAACTTCACAACAGCAAAGCTGCCTGTGAAGTGTAATGAAAGAAAAATAAAATTGTTCCTTTAGTGTATATTTTTACTGTGGAATTAACCCAGCTCTTTCTCAGGGTTTTTCACATATTTCTATGCAAACTTCTATACAAATGCACGCACCAAACTTTCCCTGAATTTGGCATGATTTGAAGCTCACCTTCGCTGCTGCAGCTAGGAGCCTGTATTTAGCAGGGACAGTATCTTTTTTACACTCATCCTTTTAATCGGCCACTTCTGAATAACATTGGAGTCCTTGGATTGTGATAGTTTTCTGATGGCGTTTGGTAGCTTCTTTCCATTGTGTATCTGGAAGCAAGTTCTAAAACTGGGAAGGGCACACCACTTAATGCATGCAACACAAAAGCAACCTGTGCTGGGGCATGCAATCCTATCAGCAAATTGTAGGTAGTTTGTTACCTTTGAGAAGACAATAGTAGCTGGGATTTGGCAATCACGCATCAGCTTGAACCTGGAGGGCAGTCCAGCACTGCAGCAACCTGCAGTCATAATATGCGAGGTGCTTATTTCACCTTCAGGAATGTGGTGGTGTAGAAATTAAAGCCCTTCTTACGTCCAGCTGGAGGTGCGAGTTTTAACGTTGCTTTGAACTTCCACCAAAAACTTTCCCTTTGGCGTGTGCTGCGTTGATAGTGGGACTCCCTGATCATTCATGGTGGGCAGCCGTGTCTGCTGATTGTATGGGTTCCTTTGTGTGGCTGTTGGGACTGCCCTGCTGTGACAGTGCCTGTGACCTAGATGTAGGCTGGCCCTTGAACTTCAAACTTTGTTCTGAGTCCTATTACAGTTCTTGGATATACATTTTATGTGATACGATTTAATTCTTGACTAGGTGGCTCACTGGAGTTATGAATTCAAATGTGAATTTCGCTTAACTGCCAGCTGGCAGATGCCAGTCTGTAGTTAAGGATGCACACCAAATAACATAGGACCTCCAGGGTTTTCCTGTAACTTACATGCTTCTTTATCCCATCTCCAAATGCTTCCAGATTTTGCACAGTTGCTTGAGGAGGAGGCAAAAGGATTTCAGTAAGAAGAGGCAGGAGGTGATCCCCGAGATGCTGTGAAAGAGCAGTATCAGCTCGCTTAGAGCTGTGTAGAGAGGGCGCACAGGTGCTCTGTGACATGGACAACCTTCAGAGCAGGGATACTCACATTTGAAAGTTTGATCTTTAGTGTTGTTGAGATGATAAAAATACAAAGGGAAATAGTGGGCTTTCTCTTTAATTAGAGTACCCAAAAGGCTGGCTTAAAATTTAATTACACTTACGATACACTGATTCCTGTTCACCCTAAAGCATCCCAGCTGCTTACAGGGTGATTTTTCAGTGGCTTGGAAAGAGGAAGGAACTGAGAGGGGACTCAGGAAAGCAAGGGGGGCTACAGTTTTGGTCATCTTCATTGTGAAGTTTATCAAAAGAGGGGGAAAAAAAGATGTTTACTGTCTCTATTTTCCCTTTGCTATTTCACCATATTCTTCACAGAACACTTTTACGGCACGTTCTGTTCAGTGAGTCAGTAAAAATTCATAGTCTGGAAGTTAGGAACTGCGCTGAATTCTAATTCCTACTTTCCTGTCGTTCACTGTTGTACTTACAAAAGCCTTTTGCTTCTCTGTGCTGGGTCCCTGATCAATTAAAAAACATGGCTTAGAGCATGTCACCAAGTCACTGAAGATACGTTAATTTCTGTTTACAAACTAAATAGATTATGCAAAGAGCTATGTTACTATTAAATATAAGTGATCTGATACTAGATGCATGGGCACGGAAGCACCCCGCTGTCCATATAGACCATAGCTATAAACATATATAAATGTTGTAATATATAGACATTATACATAATGTATAAACATTGCCCCAGTACATCTTCTAATCTTTCAAAAATAGTTCTTTTTTAGGATTGTGTTTTTTAAATCCTTCCTGTATGTGGGAAAACTTTCCAACATATTCCGGTCTTCCAAGGGAAAACATAAAAGCTTTTTCATTAGGCAGTAAAGTGCTGTGGAGTGGCATTGCTTAAATAGCATGTTTAAGAAAGGGAAGAGGGAGAACTTCTGCAGGATCTGTGCTCCTCTCCCCACAAAAGCAGTTAAAACCAACTCTAAGCTAATTGTAAATTTAAACATTGCTAAGGTGCAACATTTTAACAAGACATACTTCGCAAACAAACATGCCTTAGCGTTAAACTAGGGGGTTTTAAGCTTAGTTGAAGCTCCTTGTAGCAGGATGATCAGTTCCAAGAAGGCTGATCAAAGACTAGCAAGCAGTTTTACTTTCTGTTGAATTTAAAGAAGGCATAATTTAGATAGAATATCTTGATGTAAGGGGTTATTTTGTGCAGATTTGTGTAGGATGTGACGCTTCTCGGCTTATTTTTCTTCAAGTATGCTGTATTAAGAGTTGTCCAAATCAGCCTGTCCTTGAGCAACTGATCTCAGGTTTGAACTGGATTTCAGTAAGTTTATGCTGGCCTGAACTATAGTGCCCAATGAGAACTCTTTGTTAACGTGTGGCAAAGACAGAAACAGGTTTAAAGCTGTTAACCACAAACTCAAACTTGCCCAGTTCCCCCGATTTACTGCAAATTCAACTATTAAATGCTCTGATATAAATCATTAAATACCCACCTTAAGGTTCTAAAAATTAATTTTTCATTGTTTTCCTCATACGTGGCCACCCTCTCTACAATTTCTAATTCTGAGGGATAGGAAAATTACTAGAGGATTGTCTTTCAGGATGCCAAAGTGAAATCCTTACGTCAGTAAACCTGTTTGCAATGTTTGCTTCTGGCATCATCGCTTTTATATATAAATATTCATATTTCACCTGGAACAAAAAAAGTGCTGATTTTTTGGAAAGTGGATCATTTTCTTTCGAAACGAATCTTTTGGCAGTTTTCATTATGTGTATGTAATGCTACATCAAAACTGGGGAATTACGTGGCAGTGTTTCTCTGTGGATGTGTTCAGCTGAATCTCAGATACGTTGACAGCCCCCCACATGGACTCGTTCACAGCCATGTGAAGGAGGCTGCAAATGGGGAAAAAAAGCAACGTTTTGTGGTATGGACATTGTTTGCCTTGTTCTGCTGTTTTCTTATTCTCTTTAACTAATTCATTCAGAAGTAATTATGCTGGAAGTCATGTAAATGAAGATTTTATTCCCCAGTGCATGAAATGAAAGCAGAAAAATTGTTCCAACGTGTAGAGTTGTAGAATGTCGAATTTCTACTTTGTAGAATTTACTTCTGTAGAATAGCTTATAAAAGACTCTTCAGATCAATTTGTTAATGTTTGTGTGGTGCTTTGAAGTATTAAATTGCCTCATAAGCAATAGGGACAAAATAGTGTTATAACTTACTTTGGTTGCTCATACATAAGGAAGGGCAATTTCTGTTATAATACCGTTGGTTTGGTGTAATGCCACAGTGTCTGGACACCATCTAGATATGTGTACGTGGGAGAACTGTCTGTGTAGACATGAGCCTACAAATATAAACACGTATTTAGGACAAGGTCTTAAATGTTCAGCAATTTCACCTGTGAATCTGGAACATGCTTTCATGCTTCATTTTGCTATGAAATGAAGCATGGAAGGGAAGAAAATAGAGTCAGATCGACTGCTGGTAATCTTCACTCTGACACTTCTACTTAATCTTACAGAAAGTTTTGAGCTTCTTCAGAAAAAAATCCAGAACTTTATATCCTCCAGTGGTTCTTTATATTTGGGTTGCCTGTTTCTCTTTGATGATGGTTTTCCTTTGCTTTAAGAAAAAGCACTCAGAAGACAATGGAAACAGTAATAGATTTTAGTTATTTGGTAGTGAGAAGGTGCTCTCATTTTGTGTCATACACAGTGTATTTCTCTGTTGCAAGTCAGTGCTCTGTCAGGAGAGGGAAGGAACATCCTGCATGTTTAGACAATACCAATCCAGTCCTGTATCAGATCTCAAACTGGTGCTAATGAGTTATTATTTACAGCAAGATGTCAGACTGTGAACAGGCATGGTTGAGGAACAGAGTTGTCTTCTGTTCTATCGACTGATTTATTTTTCCTAAACTAAATTATCAGAAAAATACTAGGTTAATAGGTGCAGTGCATAGAATGGCTAACTTGTACATCAATTTGTGCTATTCATTCAGGAAATTTCAGCGTACCACTCATGAACATCAGAATAAAAATGGCACAGAAAATTATACTCAAAGTTTGTTTTTTTTTTTTTATTAAAAGCCTGCCCCGCTTACCTGTTGGTATTTATAATGGGAGAGCTAAATCCACTATATGTGTGTCACAGCATGAGGTGGGAGGATGTTATTTGCCACAAGCACCATTGTATTACTCTTTTTACTGCCCTTGTGTCACTGGTAACTATTGAACATTCACTTCCGATCAATTATAAGGATTCTTTCTGTACTGCTATTGCAGAAATTAAGCTGAGCTCATTTTACAAAAGGACAGCCTATTTTTTTTTCTTATTTTTTTTTTTTTGCTAAAAACAGTTGTCTCAATTTCAATTTGGGAGGAGAAATTGTGGACCAAAAAATGTATGTAATGTCTCAACAAATATTTTCTTGCTTTTAAAGCAGATTGAGTGAAATGACAGAAGATAAAAAAATCAGATCAAAATTATTGAACAGTATCTTTCAAAGTTTGTTTGAATTCGACTTGATGTGAAGCAGAAATACGTAATTTTTATTGAATACATTCTGCATGGGTGGATTCAGCAGTATTTAATAATAAAAGTTTACAAAACTTTTATTTAGCTTTTATAACTTACAAAAAGTCAGATCGGCTAAATGGACCAGAATATTTATGTTACTCTACATAAGTGATGTATCAAAGAGTTTATCTTGTGGGTATTGCTAATTACGTAGTACAATGTGCACAGTTTCAGGCCCTCCCCAGGCTTGATTCTTGCCAGTTAAAATCAATATTTTTTCTGTTCCCTTGAATTGGTACAGAATCAAGCCTTCTGTGGAAAACTCTTCTGTTTTCTGAGTTTTGATGCATAATATCACTAAGAAATAAAATAATTGAACTCTTAAGTCTCCTTTCATGTTGCAAATGGTAAATTTACCCCCGTTGTCAGAGAAAATGAAACAATAGATCTCGAAATGGAAACAGGCCAGAGGAGAACCCGGGAATGTGCTCCAGCCACGGACAGGCTGTGCGGAGCAGCCTTGAGAGCAGCATTCCCAGCAGCCACCGTGAATAATATCGACAGCTTACTCTCAAAGATACTGAATAGTAGAAAGGTGACGGTGTTTATAGCACTTATAATCACGACACCAACCACAGAACTTTATAAATATTTAAAAATTATTATTGTTAATGACTTGGTTTAAGATAAGCTGATATATCGTAGCTGTGTAGCGTTATTTCTTAACTATGTAGTGTATTCCTTTCGTTGATGTGAAAATGCAGGCTCTTAGTGGAAGTGCGTGTGTTCTTAGGCTGGTTTATCAGTCCTGCTCTCAATTTTCACTTGTTCAAAAATGAAACTCTCAACCGCATTTTGGAAAGATGTCAGAGTCAATTCTTGAAGTGTTTTGGGGTGAATATCCGCTGAATCGGTGAGAAATTGTCTTAGACTATTGGGAATGAGAAACACTTGAGTAGCTGAAGGATTTAGTTCATATGCAAAAGAGGAAGTAAAAGAAAAATCATTGAAGCACAGCATTAATAGCATCCCTAAGAATAGTTAAACCAGGCAATATATGTAATAACACTATTTGCTGTATTTTTTGCCAACTTTTGTATTACATCCTAGTTGTGTAAATATTAATTTATGTTTCTGATCAGCTTTATTGATTCTAATAAATTATATGTGTTGCAAACACAGGAATTGCTGCCCAAACAAAACTGCTTTTAATAGTGGGGTGTTTAAAATTGTGGAATGAGTTGTTTATCTTGCTTTTTGTAGGTCTTAGTTCTCTCTCTACAAATATATTTTATTTGTAGTCAGCCTTGTTTAGTATTTGAGAGGAGCCATGGAATAAATCTCCAAAATTAGGACTACCTGATTTTCGTGAAGGTGAAGATTTGAAGTGCCTACTCATCTTCTGCAAACAGAAGACAGACTTCATAGTCATTTGGGCCGTTGTGGAAAATTTGCCTTTATTTAACTTTCAAATTATTTTTTAAAGATTGCATCAGATGTAATGGAGTGTAAAACTATAGCCAATCTCTAGAGGTCTTTGGAACAGAATATAGAGCAAACCTTTTGCAAAATTTTTCAGTGTTCCTATTCTAGTCTTTTATTGGACTGTTACAAATGCAGTCCTTTTTGGTTCTGAACATTGGTAAAATGGATTAATTAAAACTGAATAATCCTTCCTTAAATTAAGATATAAGTAGTGAAAATTGTCTGACGTTTGGTAGTCAGCTGGTGGAAAGCTGGGGAAAAAAAAAAAGCTTCTTTTGTAACCCCTTGAATCTCCCTCAGTTATTTCATGAGATATTACTAAAATGAATGTGTTCAGATACTATGTTTTATTCTGCTTCTCCATGATATCTCCAGGTTCATTTTCCAGTACTAGGTAGTCATTCGTACGATGTTTCTCAGATACTATGTCATCAGCTGAAAAATGGCCAAAAATTATCTCCTTTTGTAAAATCCAGATACCAATGAAGCTGTTGTACAGTTTGCTGTTTATTTCAGCGGGGCCAAATTTTATTTCTAGTCCTGTTTCTGTCCCAGATTCTTAGTTTTTTGTCTTTCCCTGCTACCAACCATACAGTCTTCAGTTTCTATATTCTTCAGGTGTGCAATTTTTTAGAGGTCTTTTTTTTTTTTTTTAGTATGTTCATTCGATTGGTTGTAGTCATCTAGGTCAGCTATAAATCTGGTGCTTGCTTTCTTAGCAGCTTAAGACATAGTTTTTGTTTTTTGGTTTGTTTTTTTTTTAAGTATCCCTATGGGCAAGCCTCATTTCATGCCATGTCTTAACCACTGCACTAACTTCAGCTCTGTCCTAGACATGTCTATTATGACAGAAGGAGTAGAGAACTTCTTTCACTTCCTAACATGTAGCTGTTAAAATAATCCTTCCTGCTTGCTGATTTAATTGTCACTCTTATTTTTGTATTCCCCCTACTGTTCACCACCCATATTTGCATCAGATTTGAGCTTCTTTCGGTACTTTCAAAGTTCTATATAATTCTGCCCTTCCTTACTTATGTTCTCTTGTTGAGTTTCCTGTCTCTTCCCCCACTCGCTCCACTTCTTTAGTGTTCCCACACATCCATCTGTCACTTCTTGAGCAGTTGCTTCCATGTCATCTTCCATGTTGCCATCAATGCATCCTCTGACCTCCCAGGACTCATCTGTAGAAGTGCTTACCTTGGCCACGTTTGAGTCCCATTTAAGAGCACACTTTGCTGCTTTTATGGAGCTGAGTTGGATTTTATTTTTAAAAAAATAATCTTTCCTCTTTATTATTCCTACTTCTGTAACTTCTGTTGCTGTATCCATAAACTGCACGCTGCTTGTGTTACCACCTCCCTTTAAGTGTCTAGACAGATACCCTTTGATAAAAATGCTTAGAATAATTTGTTACCAGCAGCAGTTACATGTTCCGCACCTCAGCTAATCAAGTTATTATATAACTTGATTATTATAAAATTCTAACGTTTTACAAGCTGATAGTGACAAAACTTGGGGCAAATCGGCCTCAAGTTTTCGTCTGCAGAGGAGCAGAGCATAAAAGTAGGAATGGGGAACAGTAACTTCTAAAAGGGTTGTAGCCAGACTTTCGAGATGGTATCTGCTGGAGCCCAGGCTGTCTGGAAAGCCACTAGAATGTTGTTTGTGTATCAGTGCTATATACGACGGGTTTAAACAGATATAACCTCAGCATTTTCATTACGCTTGCAAAGATTACTAATGAATTTCTATACCATGTGTGGTATCAGTAAGTGCCTGGGCAGGAACAGGAATCTCTACAAGCTAATACTGACAAAACTTGAAGGACGTGTGAGAAGCTCTACATTTTCTTTTTTCATGTGTCTGTGTCACCGATATTGATACTGCCATCATGGTAAAATTTAGGCACCTACTGAAAATTTCAGCTCGGTGTGATCTTGCTAGCACGTGTGAAGAGTGCAGGCAGTTGGGTCTAGGGGGTTCTTGTTTGTTGGGGTTTTTTTCTGTTTAGTTTTTTTTTTTTTAATTGGTACCACGTTGTATTGGCTCTAGGTGTAGGGCCCTGTCTGAAAAAATCTGAAGCAAACAGATCCGTCTTGTGTTGCTGTAAAAGAAGGAAGATGTAATTAACCCTAATCAATGTCAGTGTTCTGTAGCTTCATGTCTTTTACCAAGAGCATCTGCTTCCAGCTTTCTTGAACTTTACTTCAAGCACCAGTAGGTGCATTGTATGTATCAATTTCAATATTTTCCAGGAAGCATGCAAGAGGAAAAGTAGTCTTTAATTGATCCCACTGAAAATTCTTAAATACAAGCTGTGTAATAACGTTTGCGTGTATTGAAATGAAACAATGTGCCTTTGCTGGAAATAGCCACTAAACCACGTGGACTTTGAACTTTTTGGCCAAGGAGCATATAGAATTGTGAATGCATTCACAATTATTTGGAGCCTTACAGCGATTAACAGCCCTTCCAGAATATTTTCACTTGTATAATATGTCTTAGAAACGCTGCTACTACTTGTAAGGATATAGTCTGATAGAGCAGTATGTAAACATACGGTTTTGCCAACAGGAGGAGATAAATCAAATCAACACAGAATTGTCCAGGTTTGAAAAGACCTTTAAGGTCATCAAGTCTAACTGTTAACCCAGCACTGCCAAAACCACCACTAAGCCATGTCCCCTCAAACTAATGCTTATCTGACAAAGTAATTTTTCTATAGTCAAGAGAAAATACTTTAAGGACCGAAAGTAAAATTGTTCTAGTGGGAACAGTTTCAAGACTTAATATGTTGCAAGGAGAAAGCAGATCACTTCTTATCATTTCTGTGATAAGGATTGTACTCTGAGAGTCATTCTTTATATTATCAGGTGCATATATTATTTTCCATTTGCTAGTAGGACAAGCAGTTTAGTTGCATTTCTAAAGACAGCTGAATTATAATAGTAAACATTTAATTTATAACAGACAATGCAAGTGTGCAGGTCAGTTAGTCTGTACACATATATAAATCAGGTAAAGAGTAACAGGTTAGTACAGGATGGTGTTCATGGTGAATAATCTTAAAAACAAATGTATTTGTGCTTATGCCTGTCACACCTATTACAGAGCTTGGAGAAGATATGCAGAAATTACTATATCATGTTAGAAATCTAATAGAAATGGAGGGAGAAAGCAGAATGATGAGAGACAGCCGCTGCTGCTGCTGCCTGGATTGGCAGCCTATTTATAATCGGGCAGGCTGGTGGCTAGATTACTGTGCTTGACTGTAACACATCAGATACCTGTGATGATTGTTTGTACATATACGCTAAACATTTATTTATTTATTTTAAAGCACTGTGTATTTTTCCCGTTCTAAAAAAAATAAATAAACGGACCAATCAAAATTTTCAGTATTACAAATAGTTTTGAATGGTGTAGTACTTTTGTATCAGGAAACTTGGTTTAACAGTTTGCTATTGAATTTTTTCATGAATCAAACTTGTTAAGATTTACATGTCCTGAGTGCTGCCTGAAATGATAATGTCAGGTGAGATTGACCCTCGCACAAATCTTAACTGTGTATGAAAATAAGCCTGTAACAGTTACCAGCCTGTTTCGTGTGTTGCTTTTTTTCCTTCTTTTTTAATTGACATTTTAAACACATGCAGTGGTATTACCTTAAAATTACCGTTTTAAATATTAGGGCAATTCCATTCACAAGTCACCTGGGGGAATTATAAAGGCAGGCATTCATTCCACATGGAGGTAATTTCTGGCTAGATGTCTGCATAACACGCAAGGGCATGGAGCCTGAGTGACTCGTTTCGCTACTCAGATGCAGGAGTTTTACCAATTGATATAATTTCACATAAAAGTCAGTTCCCTTCAGCCTCTCACCTTTCCCAGTACCTGCAATGCTCCTTTACTCTGTAACTTTGGCAAGCTTCAGAAATCTTTAAAAAAAAAACAACTTATATTTTTCCATATGGAGGAATTGTTTTATGGAAAGATTATTCTGTCCAGGCTGATGTGCAACTAAGCAGTGTAGAGTATTACATTACATTTGGAACTGATCTGCTGTTTAAAGTATTCCTGACGACGAGATAGGTAAAATATTTTTATATATTGAGATCACGCAGTTAACTTTCCTTCTTCATCAAAGTGTGCTATGAGATTGTAATTGATTTGATACCTTAGACCTTGAGAAAAGCTAGATTTTCTGTCTTTTGGGGGGGAAAAGGGGAAATAAAGGGATAGGAAAAGTCTTTACATAACGATGTACTTACCTAAATAAACGTGAATGTAAGATCTTCACCCTGCTATTTTGTTACTGTGAGTTCTAAGAGTTACTAAACAAAACTGCTTTATTTCCAATCTAAATTGTTTACTTTCCATTTTTAAAATACTCTTTTGCTCTTCACTTTTTAAAAATAACTGAGTACTTTGTTTTTTTCTGCAGCATTTGTTCACTAACTTCATCTGATTCAGTTACATGAGCCTAATTATTTTTTTCCTCCCATGAAAATCTTCCTAAGCTTCTTCCTATTTGTGTTGTTTATTACATTTTGGTTGTTTCTGAGAACAGAATTAAGGAAAATATATAGTCAGGATCCTAGGTTCACTGCTAATTTATATAGTGCTGTATCATTTGTGTATAATATCTTCTGTGCTTTTTAAAAATAATTTTTCACATTGTGTAAAACTGAGATTCCAAAAGAAGCATTCCAGGTTTTAATTTCAAATAGATCGATTGATTGATTTTGCTATGTCATTGCTGACTGGATTGTCTGTGGTAAGCATCCAGAGTGCCTTATGTTGAAGTGAAGCTGGTTCAGCTGTAATTTCTAGGATTTCTCTTTGCATCTTTAAGAGAGAGTTTACATTTTAGTGTGCTGGTGTATATAAAATTCCTGTTTCTCTCAGTTGCTCAAGTCTTTCATATTAAATTCCTTCATACTTTCAAGGTATTTTATATATATTCTCAGTGACTGTTTCTTCTGTGATTTTATCATCTTGATTCCAACATTGCCTCTTTGGCATCTCAGTTACCATATCAAAATATCTGAAAAGTAAAGTTATAGGCATGTATCCATCTTCCGTGAAAAAGACCTGCTAGAAAGACGTAATTTGGTTTTCTCTGCAAATCTTTGACCGTAGCTGTCTGTCTGTTGCCTGTTCAGCAGCCCGGCAGACTGGTGGCTTCTTGCTTTGATGCGTGTTCAGGAATGCCTTGGTGTTGCTGTTACAGCTCTGTTACTTGCTGTTCACATTTCCTCTCCTCTCTCCTTATTTCCATCTTTCGTTTCACCTGCTATAATTGATCCATCCTGCCATTGGTTTGCTGAGGGTCAGTTTCCCTCTTTTGAAGGATACATGTTTGCCTCTAATAACCTCTTTATTTCTCACTTCTTTTTTTTTTTTTTTTTTTCTTCTTTTATGCTTTCTATGAGTCTTTTTTCGCTTGGTAAAAGCTGTTAAGTTTTCTGGGTTTTAGTTTCCCTGCTTTTATTTGTAAGGCCTTTTGGCCCACGTCACCTTTCCCAGTTTTAAGGAAGCGGTTAGTGTTTGGAATTCCAGGTGTGCAACCCGGAGGGATGCTCTCTGGGCAGTATTCGTGCAGGCTCGTGTGTCTGTGTCCCCTTAGCTGTCTTCTGCGGCTGTAGCAGCATCCGAGCGTCATCGGAGAAACTGGTGGAGCTTGTGAAACCCAGCCAGGGGTTAGTTCTGGGTTTGTTTCTTCCCCTTTTGAAACCTACAGTAACACAATGCAGGCAGCTGTGGTGATGCTTTTAAGTTTTTGGCTGAGATTCAAAGGGAGTGCTTTCCATTAGAGCGTCCCCTGCCCCACAGTCAGATACCAGGGTTGGAGCCAACATCCCCATTTCACCGCCTTCTCCACGCAGGCTTTTCTGCTCCCTTTCCTTTTCTCCAGGCTTCGGTGGCCACCACCTTGTGTCGTCTCTCTGCTACTGCACCGACTTTTCTCCTTGGATTTGGTATTCCTGGCAGGAATTTCTTCCAGCCCAGGAACAAAAAGACCAGACCAGCTTCAGGGAGGGGGGTACACTTATATTTTCATTGGCATGTCCTCACACACATCGGCCGTGTGGTGGAATAGATGTCCTTTCACCGCTCCCCAGTCAGCACCCACGGAGGAGTGTTTCGTAATTATCTTCAAAAACCTGTTTGGTGGGGGGGGCAGAATAAGCGAAAGTCTCAGTGAAAGTGCTGACCCAAAACAGTATCAGGTTTTGTCCCAAAAACGAAAATACATTTCTAAGATGTCAGGTGAGAGAAAGTGTGTTCACTGGTTAAGAATTATATCGGGGGGGAAAAAAGGCTGTGCCCTCAAGGGAAGTGAAGCAATTAAAGAGCAACAATGTCCTGCTAGAATAGAAGTATGTCCCATAGAAATTCATACGTGAAGGTGTCCTCTCCAGGTGAGTTTGAAGCCACCTTTTGCCTGCTTCCTGTTAACACCGAAACAAAAGTGGACCCAGGCTGGTGCTTAGAATCATAGAATTGTTTTGGTTGGAAGGGACCTTTAAGATCATCTAGTCCAACCATCAACCTAACTCTGATTAAAAACCATCACTAAACCATATCTCTATGGTTTAGGCTTGGTGGCCCTAATTCTGACAAAGGTGGCGTTGACTCAGTGTATGATTTTTTTATTCTGTATAATATTAAACGTGTTTCTCCTTTTGTACATCAGAAGAACTAACACACATTCTTAGTTGAAATTAGTTATTATGAAAAGGTAGGTAGGATTATGGTCTAGAAGCCCTAACAGGACCTGGCTAATCTTGCTACAGAACTGGATACCCATTTCATTAATTATGGAAAATAATGTAACAAAACTTTAAAAATAAACTGTAATAAAAACGTTAGCCCAGACTGTCAAATGTCTAATGTTATGCTCCTGGAGAGAACTTGTTTTCACAAGCTCAGAGCCCCATCTGCTTTTATTGATTTTAGTGCCTTTAAAATTAGTCTTTTTTTGCTTAGGCCTTGACTTTACATACTTTACATTTGGGGGACCTACACATGCGCTTTTTTTTTTTTTTTTTAAAAAAAATTAATCTCTCTCTTTCAGATTTCCCATATGTGAAGTTAAAGAATAATGAATACTTTACTCCCTAACGACATTACAGGATTATTGTGAAGATTAATTATGCTTGTAAACATTATATAAAGGCCTGAATATTGCCAGCAGTATTACTGTGCTTTATTAGGTATTTCCATGGTTCGTGCTATAGGTAAATGTGTAATGTTCAATAATGAATAGTTAGCAGTTGATAGTTTAAAAAGAGAGAAAAAAGGATTGTTAATTTAAATTCCTCCTTTTATTTTCAAATGTACTCACGTAAAATTATTGCAAATCAATGTCATACACTGTTTCAATTTGAATAAGTTGATTTTGATAAAGATGATATTAAACAATACAAGGTTGTTTCTGACATCTTAAAGAACTCAAATGAACCAGCTCACGGAAATCACTTGAGACACTGCTGGAATTAGTGTGTGTGCATTAACTTGAATTACGACAGTAGTAGTCCCTTCTGCAGGTAAAGAGCATATTTCCTCATTTATGTGTATTCAGTTAGTTTAGTTTTATAATTACTTCATAAAGAGCTGAAAAACAATGATGGAGAAACTTCTCTGTCTTAATCTGTAAATAAAACACAGCTGAAGAAGGGCAAGATCTACTTATTCTAAAATCTTGGAAGGACACATTCCCTAAAAGCAGTTCAGTTTTGCTTTGTCAGATGGCCCTTCCCTGTTTAATACATCTGTTTTAAATTCAAATCACGCCTTGATAAACTCCTATTCCCCTCAGATACACAACACATTCAATATATTTGTACTGATTTTCTTTAAAATGTATAGTGTTCTGGTACAGTATTGATATTACTCTTGTTGCAAATTATAGCGAGAGGTTAAAAGAATAAAAATCTAGTAACATGAAATAATCATTTTTGAAAACAGTAATCTGTATGTAAATAAATTGAATGAATTTATGTTTAAATTTATTTTTACTTCAAAATTATATTGATCTGAGCTATTTTCTGGTTAGCAACAACAGGTTAAAATTTCAGAGACTGTTTTTGTTATATTGTTTTACAGATTCATTCTCACCGAGAACCAGGTTTTTTTCTCAAAAGTTAGATGCGAATTCAGAAGAGATTAAAACCCGGCTGTTTAAATGAAGATTTTTCCTTTTCAAAGGAGAAATCAAAATCAAAGCTCACGACCCTGTGTGTCCTAATGGATAAAATGTACCTTTAGATTTTAATTGATTTAATACACCTGATAACGTAGGGGTACCTATAGATCTCCGTGTCTAGGAGTCACGGAGGGGCGACAGCATTGTCTGAATCTTATCTCTTTGTACCCCTATGACCTGTTTTGTTTATGGTGTCACTGGTGGATGTTCGTTTCTGTGTCTGAATACCTGGAGAGAGAGGTTTTGTGAGAAGCAAAGGTCAACAGCCCCGTGCTTTTGCTGCAGTGTCGTAGGTGGCAGTTTCTTGCTGCTGTTCTGCCGGTTGTTAGATTGCCCCTTTCCTTCTCGGTGCCACACGTGTGTTTTATTCCAGCCACAGCTGAACCAGCTAAAGAAAGCCTCTGGAAAGGTTAAATCTTGGATTTATCAGTTAGTGTAGTAGCATAGAATAGTACCGTGTAACCACAGCCTTGCCGGCAGCATCCGCAAGTCAATGTGTGACTCCCTGTACTTGAATTGCACTAACCTGGTAGTTTACATTTTGCTGTTTGATATTTTTTTTTTCTAAGAGGATGATTCTACAGTGGGCGACTTTTTCAGTGAACAAATGGGTCATTTCGATATGTTCAGTAGGTTTTCGGGTCTCTTTTAATGGACTGACTTACTTAAATGAAGATACTTTTTGAGGCTTGATAATGAATTAAAGTCTCGCATTTTAGTCACACCGTGGTTTTGACACACCTATTTGTGCATGCTGCCCTGATTAATATTCAGCTGATGTCATTTTGATGTAACTTGATTTGAAGCTGAAGTCCTGAGCTCATCAGAAAGAGCTTCTAGTGGCAAATGAGAATGCTGACATCCCAGAAATGCTTTAGAAGGCTTTAAAAAAACATGAGAAGCGGCTTTTCTCTGTATATCCAAGAAGGTAAAGCAAAAGCTAACTATTCAAAATGAGAAATTGCAGACCCTCGGACAATATAATGTGTATCTCATTGTGTACACACAAAGGAAATATATTAATTTTTTAATCATCAAGGACAGCTTTGAAAACAGGTATTTAAAAACATATTGTACTGACGTATCCCAGGCCAAACTTCAGAAAATTTCTCCATACCCATCGATAGGCCTAGACTGTCAAAACATCTTTATTTCCCTCTAGCAGCTGATTTAGAAATAGATAATACTGGTCTCTGTATATTTCTAGAAGTCCAGTTTTGAATTACTGCTGTCTCCCTGCTCTCTCGTAGCTTTAACCGAGATCCTGTCCCAGTGAAGATGTGCTGCTGTTACAGACACACGTCATACGCGTTAGTTTTGCGGTTGTTGCGACAACTCTTGTGGCTTTTGCCAGTGCCCTGCCCCGAGCTGCGTTACTGTCATTTGTCATCTCGGGAAGAAGCAGGCTGGGGCGCCTGCAGGTTGTTAGAGATGAAAAAAAGGAAAGTGTTGTGTTATCCTGCCCTCATCCATTCCGTTCCTCTTCCTATTGCTTTCACGTTGTCTACCTGAAGTTAGGCAGAGCATCTCCATAGGTACCCAAACGCTCATTATCACTCTTTGGGGAACTGTGGTCCTTTCTGCTCCGACTGAAACTAATGATGCAGTTTTTCCTCTTCTTGGCCTCATCTGACAACAGTTAAACCCAGGAAAAGCTGTTCAAGTTGGTGACAGCATTGGCCGAGTTGACCGTAGGGTAAAATCCTTGAAGTTACAGTTTTGTGTGGTATTGCAGTGTGTTTGCCAATACAAAACGTTCAATAAATGTATTATAAATTAACAAAAGGCAACATTTGGGTTTTTCCTAGTCCATGTAAATATTTGGGAGTTTTGTAGCTGATTTAAACGGATTCGGTGTGCTTGTGCCGGAGTTCACTTTAATGTGAAAATGATCTTGACAGGCTATTTTAAGAAGAGGTTTAAAAAATAATAATGAGCGTGGTCGATGTTTCAGAAGAAGTTTTTGTACAGATGGAGAAGGGGCAGGAGCTGCTGCTCCTCGGCTTGAATGGCAGAGAGGGTCGTTACGCCCTGCTAGTCAGCCACCCTTTGCAGACAGGTCTCAGTTGTATCACTACTACCTCCTCCTTCAAGCTACTGCTTATACTCGGGGTTTCTGCGCTTGGAGAGAAGGTTTTTGGAAGGGGGGAGCAGCAGTTAGCGGCGTGCGTTACGTGACAGCGCTCAGTGACTGTGTTACGGGCAAAATGCAAATGGGAAAGCCGTTTGGACTCATCTGACAGTGCTTGTTTGCTGGAAGCCGTCATCTTTTGTAGCCCTGTGTCCTCTCCTTAAGAAACTGCAAAAGAACTGCAAAGAAGCTGCAAAAATATTGGTAGGATTAGGGTACAGTTACACCCAAATAGCAACCTCATTTTTGGTTTTCTGAGGCAACTGAGGATAGAAAATGTTTTTAAGGGAAAAGGCTGTGAGACTTACTTGAACAGCTTTAAACAATTTGAGGCTGTGTATATTGCAACGCAGTTGTCTTCTGCTTGTAGTTTGTAGAGAGTGGGTTTTGCAGACCTGAATTTCTGAGTGGTGATGGTAGAAAAGAGCCCAGTTCTCCTCGGAACACTCTGTACGTGTTTTTTTCATTACTTTGGATACAGTCTTTTAAGAGGAAAGTAAAATAAACACTCTAGAAATATTTTATACAGAAGTTAATAAATGAATCCAAACAAGACCTGGGAATAATATTGACTTAATTAATTCTTCTAATGGAGCAGGTAGAACCTGTGGGTAACATGGAGCTTTTCCAGGTGGAGATTCAAGACTCGGTGTCCCCCCCCCCAAAATTGCAGTGTGTCAAGAAGCCCTTGCGTGTGAATCTCAGTGGAATCTGGGTCCCAGTATGTCCCCGGGATGTCTTGCAGGGCTTTGTTCGCTCTGGGGGAGGAGGTGTGGCAGTGACTGAATGATGGTAGAAGATGGAATTTTATCATTGGTGTGCAGTGGAGTGCAAAAGAGGGGGGTCCTGATAAGGCAGACTGTATGGAAATGCTTCGTATGTATGGTATCTGGGGGTTTCAAACGCAAAGTTAAAATAAACAGATGGTGGTGCAGAGATCAGCGTTCTCTCTTGGGGGAAATCCCTCCTCTTTATTCTTCCTCTTTGCTTCTCACTCCATCCCTGGGAATCTTGGGTTCTCTTCTACATTGTGGCTAAGAAAGGGAGATAAGAAGTATATCTGGCCCAACTTCACATGCTACCAGGCGCTTAGAAAGCTCTTGGGAAAAAGAGAAGCACTTTTGTATTATCTCAAGCTGAAAGGGGAAATGAATGTCATCTGTCACTTCTTGGGCAAGTGTTCCCAACCACAAGGACATGTGCAGCCAAGCACTGCCGGAGTGATGTGGGTAGGTGCCTAAGTGTGCAGAAGAGATGAGATTTCAGGCATTCTTTCTCTTTAGGATTTCCTTTAGGCAGAATTAAGGACAAATGGGACTCTAGGTGTTGTAAATCTTTCTTTGGTGTTAACTCTCCCTAAGCACTGCGTAAGGTATGGAGGTTCCCCAGCGTGGTCATCTGAGTCTGTCTATATGTAGCCAGGAAGATGCATTTGCTTCCACAATGTGCTGCACTGGCCAGTTGGAAAAAAAGGTTAAAAAAGTAAGAATTACGTAACTTGGAACTCAGTAGCTCCGGGAGCTAGAGAAGTGGCTTTTCTTGTAATACAGCTCGTTTGGATCCAGTCCAGTACTAGTGGTTATTCCTCACATTTTGCATGCAAGTGGTGTCAAACAGAATTTGCTAACTTACTAAGTTTCTGAGGCTCATGTACGACGATTTCATCTATGTTACTTCACTTTTTTTCTCACTTTACCTTCTCTTAGTTTAGAGGAATCAAAAGCAAAGGAGGAGATTGGGTGGGTAAATTGCCATTGCTTTTCAGTTTCTCATAGATGTAAAAAGTGAAGGCTGAAAATGCTTTTTGTTACAGGATTGTTACTGTATTTCTGAGTATGAATTGTGGAAAGTGAATTTACAAGAAGTAACTTCCTTTCTCAAATTAAATACTTTCTTTTATTTAACTGTTGTGGTTAGCGCATTTTTACGGTTTTATTTCCTTTAAAAGTATTAGTTTCCAGGAAGATTGCAGACAAAGTTAATATTAATGAATAATTTTAAAAGGAAAGTTTAATTATTAATAACACCTCAGAAAGTCAGTAAAGCACTGGAACAAACCCGGTAGTTTCCTGAAACAAGATTGCTGGAGTAAGGTTCTTCACTACGTCATTTCCAGCAGCATCCAGGTAAACAATTTAGCAGAGTGTTACGTTCCACGTCTGGTATTCTCATTTTAAAACCTCTGTTCTTTCTGTTTCCATGCTTTATTTAAAAAGTGCTTCTGTTTTAAGCAGAGAGATGCTCTTGACTGGAGATGAGACAGAAAAATTGTTACATTTCTGTTTGATTCCGCGTGTTCTGATGCATTTTTCTAATTACTACGATGTTATTTTTAGCTAAGTTCATCCTTGCACTTTCCTTACATAAACTTCCTTTTCACGTGATTCTAATTTTATCTAGAATTTTTTGTACCATATTCCTCAAGTGTTCAGACCCAAATTGAAGGGAAAAAAGTTAAATGGTTTCAGTCTTTTTGCATTCGCCAATATCAGTTCAGCTCAGCTCTTCCAACTGTTAAAAGCATATTTTTGGTTATTAATATAAACAGCCAAGAAACGTAGTTAAAATTAAAGTCTTGAACAATTGTAGTGATGGTTGGGAGTGTGGGGATTTGTTGTCTGAAAACAGTGCCAAAATGTCAAGAGAGAGGGAAGGAGGAGTTTTCTTCAGAGTGTGTGGATTCAATTTACCGGTCTTCTATAAAGTTTGGGAGCAGCAGATTAATCTCACACCTGTGAAGTTGAGAAAAATCAATTCCTTTTTCTCTACGACGCTGGAGTTTCTGCCGACCCATCAGCCCCTCGGGCTTCTGCTGCCAGAGAGCTGCCGGGACAGCGGAGGGCGGCGTGTCCCTGCCTCCACAGGCGGTGACATACGGTGTGTGGGACATCATCAAAATACATGAGAAGCGACTGAAATTTCCAACACCTGTCTTCTGTTGTGCGTCCTTTTCATTTCAGTGGCAGTATTTTTGTCAATGATGATTTTTTTTTTTTTTTCTCTTGAAGAAAATACTCACGTGGATTAAATCAGTTATTTATGAAAGAGAACTGGGAAGAAAAAAACCCAAAAGAACCCGATTTTTGCAATTGGCTACCATAATAAATATGCTACTTTCTGTCCTCGTGCAAGTGGATTACAAGAAGGTTTGAAACAAGGACCTTTCGTTAGCTCTCAGCATGGCTCTCTCTTGATTGAGTTAATGGGATAGTGGGAGAAGTAACAAAAGCAATTTGGTGGTGTTTTTGCCAAAAACACAGCTATTTTTAAAGTAGCGTTTGAATGTGCATTGGATTTCCTAGAATCTCCTCCTATTTTGAGGAGAGGCACCTCATCTGAGCTGTGATTTTATGCAGGATAGTCAAATACTGAATTTGACACAGCGTCTTAGAGGCTGGACTGGGTGAGTCTTTTTTTCTTTTGTATTAGGAGTGTGTTTCATGTCTGATGTTGCGGAAATACCCTCGTGCAATCTATGTTAATTCATCTATTAAGGCAAAAGAAAGAATTTGTCACCCTTACAGGTTGAATGGTTTGTGGCCGGGTTCAATACTAAAATGTTAGAACCGAACAAAAACCTGAATAGCAGTGAGCGCACCTTGCCTTATAATTCACTGCAACCTTCCTTAAGGCCACGTATTTTGTAGAACACCCTTTTTTTCCTCAACTTCTGCTTAGCAGGGATGCGTGTGGAGGAGATCGATTGACTCAGGCTCTGAAACACTGAAATGTGCGATGCTTGAGAGGTCTGGAGTACCTGTGGGACAGCTGATGCTGGTGCTTGTTGGAGGCCTGGCTGTCAGGGCAGCAGCAGAGGCGTCTGAACGTGTGAAAACCCTTTTGTGTATGTAGATGTGACCGGAGAGATTGCTGTGAAGGGCACGTGGAAATAAGTTATTTATTTTCGGGCATCTCGGACTTTGTGTGTAACGCAGCGCACGTTTAAATCATACCTTACCATAACTCATGGAAATGCAGAGAACCAGATTTCTTGTAATATTAACCTACTGACATGCCTGATGCATACATGTGAGTGTGTCTTGGTTATGTTCTTCTCATTCGAGGACAGGTGAAAGTAGACTAGTCCTCGTTTAAGAGTAGTAACCTTTAGCCGGACATCTGCTTGGCTGTAGCTCTGTTGGCCCCAAGGGCGGTTAAGTCCGGGAGTGGGTGTAAAGTTCTGGTTTGGTTGTTCCTGGCAGCGAGCAGTGCCCGAGCTGGCGTGCCAGCTGTGCCACATCTGGGGAGGGACCCCTGCCTTGGTGGAGAGCCTGGGCTGCTGTTCCCACCGGCTTTCCAGCCGCCTCGAGCCGCTGGAGCAGCGCGCAGCAGCAGCTGGCGTGGGATCGGCGATGGAAGTCTCTAAAGTCTTGTTTGGTCTTCAGCTGGAGCCTTTTGCAGATACCCTAATGTGCGTCAGGAGTAAATAATGTCACGCAAGAGAGGTTTAGTGCCGCCTGCAGAGTTCAGTCTAGGGTGGGAACAACTTTCATGAGGAGCTTCATGTGGATGAAAACTTCGCAGCGTAACAGCGATGCCGCCCTTCGGCTGGCGACGGATTCAGAGGGGTTTTGAGATCTGAAGAACCTCGTAGGAATTCAGCAGCGGTGGGTTTTGTTGTGTTGATGCTTTGATTGGTTTCATTTTGTTTGGTTTTTTTTTTTTTTAAAAATCTTGCTGCAAATTTCCATTCTCAGCGGATGCCTAACGAGAACCCGCCGAAGGAACCCCACTAGATGGCGGCCGCTCCTTCCCTCCGGCCGCCGGAGGGGCCGGACGGGGCGGGGAGGGAATTGGGGGGGGGGGACCGGCACCAAGCCCCCTTCCTCTGGGAGAAAAATAAGGTGGATTTCTGCATCCTCCGCATTTTGTAACCCAGGAGCGAGGATATAGCGCGGTGGCACGCACCCTACGTACTTACGCGGGATGTGGTAGTTGGGTTTTTTTAACTATTTACATAATTTCTCAAGCTTCCTATCTCCGATTCGTTGGGATTTTAGAAAGTGAAGGTAGAAAGTCGCCTTTCTCTGTTAAAACAGGATTTTCCTCAGCATCTTCCAAGAAAAGGGAAAGTTTTACGATAACTGGATTAACAGCTAAATGACTTGTTAGCCATTTTGGTGGTTTCGCCATTAGAAAAGTGAAGTAGAAGAGATGCCTCTTACTTATTTTGTGGATTTATTTTTTTTTTCCACTATTATTTTTAATTCTGTGTAAGAAAGATGAATTTTTGATGTTTTATTTTTGGGGGGGTTGTTTTGTAGCGGTTTCAGCTCATTTTAAAGAATTCAAAACTTTGTGCAAGTTTTTTAGCGTGGTTGTTTTTTGGGTGGGAAGGTGGGGGGCTTTTATGTGAAATGCCTACTTACGTGCATTAAGTAGGTCTTTTCTTGGAAGACCAGTTCCTGAGGATGTCGGGGTTCCTGCTACTAGAACAACTTCCATGCTCTGTTAAAGTAATTTTTAGTCTGATTGTGCAAACACACTTGAGGAGTGCAGATTCTTCCAGATGCACGGAACGGCCAGTACTCTGAACAGCCTGAGCTTATCTTTAGTGCTTGTTTTGCACTGACAGATTGTTAGCGTTCAGCTTTCTTTACTTTGACCCTAATTGATTGAAAATTAATACAGAAACATTCTGTGATTTTGTGGAAGAAAGTTTTTTTGAGAACATACGTTTTTCCTGTGTGTACATACATAGTATAATTGAGTAGATTTGGGGAAAAAAAAAAAAAAGTACCAAAGCAGAAGACAATAGGCAGAAGTGTTTGGTGCTGTGATTGGCTTTTAGACAAAATACAGCAGCAAAAGTATTTAGCTGTCTTGCAACAACATCTCTTCGCTCCACCTTGTCAGGGCTTCACATAACTGAAAACATGAACCATGATTTGATAACTCCGAAAAATGTGAGGATGCACTTTGCAGATGCAACCACTTACATGTTTGGGGATATAAAAGCTTACTTTAAACTGTTTTTCGTTTTATAATTTTTAATATCTTCAGGTTTTCTCTGTAAAAAGCCTGTTAGAAGCAGGTAAGTTATCTGGTTTTGATCTGCTTCATTGTATTCTGTTCCACAAATTTTGATGTTATTTCATGTGGTTTTATTGGATGTGAACTTAACAGAGGTCTTATTGACTTCATTGTTTGTGCATCTTCAAGACTGATTATACTGCTTCAGTTCTAAAATTGTCATTTACCAGCTGCTGAAAAACATGCTGCTTTAATTTCTTGTGCAGGAGATTTTCTCTATTTCAGTATAGTCATGAGGCCAAGAAGATGGAAAAGCTGCGAGTCTAGTGATCCTTGTAGTTCTCTGGTCTCATGGGCTCTAATAACCTGGGAGAGTTTATCTACTTTTTTGATTTCCCCCCCTAAGTGTGTCAATTCTGGCTGAAATTCAGTATGTGATCATACAGATATTGAAAAGATGAACAGTGTTAGAAGTTTTAACACAGGTTTCCCAATAGTGTCTTGGGCCCTTGCAGAAAGTTAACTTCAGCAAGACTCAGTGTTAGGGCTCCTTTGATGCTGGAGCTAGTCTCTAGGAATTATTTGAGAATAATTTAGTATTAACCTGCAGTCAGTCAAAACAGTATTCAGAGTTGAAAATATTTAGCTGGACTGTTTGGCAGAGCTGCTTTATGGGATAAAGTCTTTTTTCCAGTCTTTTTTCAGTGGTGCAGTGGAAGGACAAGAGGAGATGGGCACAAACTTAAACTTAAGAAGTTCCACCTAAGCACGAGGAGGAACTTCTTCGCTTTGAGGGTGGCAGAGCCCTGGAAGAGGCTGCCCAGGGAGGTGGTGGAGTCTCCTTCTCTGGAGACATTCAAAACCTGCTCTGGGTGGACCTGCTCTGGCAGGGGGTTGGACTAGATGATCTCCAGAGGTCCCTTCCAACCCCATATCATCCTGTGATTCTGTGATAACCCTTTTGTTTCTCCATTGCGGTTGTAACCAAATAGGCAAGATGCACATACATCCAGGGAGATCTCTTGTGAATCCTTCCACTGTGGCAAAGTTTGTAAAGAAGTGGTTATATCTTTGATTCAGGGAAAATACATCCCGTCAGGAACACAAGCCTTTTCTAGATGCAAAATGGAAAAAAGCACATTTCAAGCTACGAACAGGCCGAGAACAGTCACTCAGAATTTTAATTGAAAACTGTCAGTCGGAGAGGAAGAGGTGGGTGGTGTTTGTGAAGCAGAGGGAGCGTCAGCGAGGGCAGAGGTGCTGCGTTGTGTTGCCTGTGTTAGCATCGGGGTGTGCATCTCTAAATGACTGCTGCTGTCAGCCACAGAGCGCAGGATGAGCGTGGTCGCCGATTTTAATGATGGACAGATTAAGCTGTAACATCACACAGCCGTATACGCGTACAAGTAATGGGGGGAGTAAAAGAGGGGTCTGTGGAGCTGAGGATGAGATGTTCTGCCTAGGGCGTCAGAGGGCAGGTTTTCTAATTTCAGCTGTGTAAAAAGTAGTCTAAACTGTCCAGAATTTGTGAAGACAGGGCACATGCCGATCATTACTTACTCAGCCATCCATCCATCTGTTTCTGTTGACTATAGGTGGAGGCAAAGGATGATGTAATTTTTAATTACAGTATTAGAAGAGTTGAATACAGTCCTAGGTACGAAACGTAGATTGCTTTTCTGAAAGTGTCTGTGCTGTGGTCAGCTAAGGTATTGGAAGACAGCAAATACATTCCCAGCTACTTCTGAAACAAATGGACTCTGCATTTAGTGTTGATGGTACCCAGAGCATGAGGGTCCCCAAAAGGACAAAATTAATATGCATGGGTATGTACCCTGAACGCTTTCTTAGTTTCAGATACTTGAGTTTCATCGAGTTTGATAGTCAGCAAGAGGACCAGGCAGCTATGAAGTCAATAAAGATCTTTTATTTTTGCTGAATTCTCTTAAAACTTTTGTGTTTGTCCATGTTCTTCTTACTTTTTCGTTAAGAAAGAGTTCCTTATAGGGGTCAGTAACCAGTTACGCTGCTGTGGTTGCATGAAATTGATAGTAGAACGAGCTGGTGGAACAACGCAGCGGAATAGGGGATGTCGTGCAATTTGCAAGTACAGCTTCCTTCCGTGCCGTCCCAGTGCCGAGTGGAGGTTCGTGCTTTCAAATGTCTGGGATACGTGATTGGCAATAGGGTCTGTGAGAGGAATCCGCTGGCTGGTTATCTGTCCCAGGCTCTTGATACTTCCACCAAATTATGATCGGAGTCCCTTTAACCGTGTGGCATCAAGCGGCTTCGTCATTGCCACACTACCATCCCTTGCAACTTGTAGCTCCCTTCCTGCTCCTATTTCCAGTTCACTCTGTTCTTCCCATTAAACTGTTACGATTCTGGTAAGCATCAGCACGTTGCAAGTTCCCTTTTTCATTATGCCATTCCTTGTCTTCTGCTTTATCTGTCAAGCACCGGCAACAGTTATAGGATGTGACTGCACAGCCTCAGCTGTATCGCACCTTAAAGCAGCGTAGTCCAAGTTTAAAGCTAATCATGCCCAGCTGTGTCCTCAGTCACACTTCTCCATCCTAATTTGTCACTTCCAGTTAATTCCCAAGCCTCATAGGATAAACAGGGAGAGAGGCCCAGCCGAGCGGTGCGAGGGGTGGGCTGTTCCCAGCCGGGGGCTCCGGGGTGATGAGGTGGCACTTCCAAGCCAGGCTGACGAGTCCCTGGGTAAATAGTACTGGTGGTGCTGCAAAGGGGAATGATTTATGAAGAGTGTGTGTCTGCAGTTTTTAATAAAGTGTTTAAAAGAGATCTGCACAGACCTAGATTTTAAGGCTCTCTGTTCCAATTTTAAATGTTACAGTCCCTCTAATTTTGGATTATTTTGACTAGGCACAGATGTTAAGCCTTTCTCTCCTCTTCTGCCTCCCCTCTCCTCAAAGAACATAAGCCTCTAAAAGTCCACAGTTATCTGTCTTACTGTGAGTCTTGCTGGCTATCACATATTTAACGAAGGATGTTAACTACCTGGTGATTAAGTTGACAGAAAGGAAGGAGAGTAACTTGGAATAGGACAGTGACTAAAAAGAAAGAAAATTCCTAGCTTGTATCTGGAGACTTAAAAAACACACCTTTTCTAAATAATGTGCCTTAAAATACACACGATTTATTAAGAAATTCTTGAACTTGATTTGTTTTGGGAACCCCATCTACATATGCCGCATCTGAAGACCTTACAAAAAGCTTTTACAGCTGTTTTTTCAGGTGTTTTACTTACCTTGCCCAAACTGGCTTGCCTGGCTCATGGAGTCATCCATCGCCTTTGAGAAGTAAGCTCACCCCCTTTTCTTAACAACTGACCAGTTAAGTTGCTAAGAACACGCATTAAATGTTTTTGCAGCTTTTTAAGCGTTGCTAAAATATCTCGCTATTATTAATTTCACTTCTTCAGGTAGCATGCAGAGTATTTTCAACATCTGAATGTCTTTTGCAAAAGGTCTTAGAAGACCAGATCGGAGGTAAACAACAGAAAAGCAAACTATTGCAAAATACAACTCATGGCATTAAACAAGCCATACAAAACAGTGGGATGACAAATTTGCCAGTTCATAATGAGTTAAGTAAATTAATAAAATCATGTTATTTTGGGGACCTGTTTTTTGCTTTTAATGTCTGATGGTAATTTTCCAGTAGTCTAGTTTTAATGAAAACATTTACTCATGTAAATGAGGGTTTCAGTTTGTTTGTGTTGACATTATTATTTATTTTCGTAGAGAAAAATCCCTCCTTTCTTTATCATCTACTTTCAGAAATCTTACGGAATGTGCTGAGGAAATGTCATCCTTCCTTTGACATTCGTGTTTTGTTTGGGTTTTTTCTTTCATTTTCGTTCCTCTGAAGTAGTGTAAACTCTAGCTTAATTTGATCTGGCATTCCCGCAGTTGAACATTTCGAAGTATCTTGTATTGTGGCCCATCTGGGTTGTCATAGAAACCGGAGACCTCCATCCTCCTCCTTGTTGTTGGAAATGGAATGCAAACAGGGCATCAAAGTGACGTTTTTCTAGTACAAGCGAGAGCCCTGTGAAGAGCCAAACAGAAAGGTTTCTTATTGGTTTTATGCTCTTGTGGCCCGTTTTAAACAGTTGTTACAGCACACCCTGTTTTCTCTTGAATATCCGGCAGCTGGGTAATAGAAAAAAATGTGAGCATCGTGAAAAAGACAAGATTAACCACACAAGCTTGGCCACAGCTTTTCCCTCTCTATCTTTTCTTGATGTATTTGTCTTGGATCGGGCTGCTAACCAGTAAGGAGGTGCGGAGCATGTTACTGCAAATCATTTGCGCTGCAAGTGGCTGAAAGAACCAATTATGTAGCACGGACGTGGGGCTTAACATTTCTCTGCGCCGATCCTCTATCCTCTTGCAAGAAAAAAAACCCAAAAAAACAAAAAAACCCCAGCTAAATAATCCTGGCAAACGTATTAAAAGTTTTCACTTGCAAAACAGCAGAAATGCCAAGTGATCACTTTTCAAAACTGTATGGATTTAACGGATATAATTGCGAAATCCTACGCTGTTTCCCTTCCCCCCACGCCCCCCCCACCATGTACGCTCCAGCTGTGTACTCAGCAGTTCTGCTGGTGAATGGCCGTATCTCCTCCCCAGGACAAAGAACCTTTGAAATCACCGCTGAATACTAACCCAGGGCAGCCAATTGTGGGTTTCCAAAATAGGTTGTGAAATTATTTTTCTAAATAGCGACTTGCTCATCAACCGAGAGACAGGCTCCGTCAGCACAAAGGGGGCACAGGAACAGTTTGGTTTTGCGTGTGGGAGAAAAAAAAAAAAAAAAAAAAAAAAATCTGAGTACAGTCTGTTCATGCTGAGCATGCTGTTGCTGGCCTAAAAGCAGCTGCCTCTACTGCCTCTGCTGCTGGTGTGGTTTCTCGAGCAATGTGGGTCACTGGGCAGGCTTCTGATTTTTCTTGAAATTAATTAAGGAAATTGGTTTCAGCTCCTGTGCAAAAGACGGAGCCTCCAGTGCGGAGAGCCACGGCGGGTGAGAATCTGTGCTGAAAGCGTTAAAGGCTTGGAGCAAAAACTCCTCTTTCGTCAGTGCTCTGGTAAACTGGGAGAGGAAGAGGAGGAATGTGGAGGCAGAATGCTAGGATCCTGCATTATTTGTCTAGCTCGTAGTAAATACATTTGAAATGCAGAGCAGGAAAGGGCCACTGGATTATTATTACTGTTTACATAGTACTAGTATGTGTTAAATATTTCAAAAGATTTTTTTGCAGACTAGGTTTTTGGCCTGCAGAGGGTACAAGCTAATTGGGCAACCTACCATCAGGAAAACAAGAGAGGAAAAACAATTAAGAGTGGGGGGGTCTGTGGGGTTAAATCACGCACGGTTTACTGGGCTGGTTTTGCATATGTGTCTATGAAGTACGCACGTTCTTTCTTCAATGAGATAGTTAATTTCTAATAGCTTGAAAAAAAATCTCAAAGTTTGCCCTGTGCTGCTTGTGACACCTTAAACATCCCTCTGGGCATAGGCCTGACGTGTCAGTGAGAAGGAGCTTGTGTGACCAGAAGTGTGCCCTTTTTTCTGTGTCAGTCTGCTAAAATAGAATGTCTTCTCCTGCAAGCCTGGCCTGCCAGTGAGAAAGGACTAATTTCTGCTTGTCAGACTTCACTACCTCTTGGTTCAGCTTTACATTGTCTGCGAGTGCCCTTTGCTTGTGTGAACCTGTTTCTTCTCACTCCTTTCTGTGTTTCCTGCTGTATTATTTTTGGAGCTTGTTTTTTGTTTCCTTCTGAGCTTCCTCACAATCGATGACAGCTTGACTGTCTTCCTATGCACACTGACAAACGTGTTTTGGATCAAGGGTGGTTTTGATACCAACATATTTACATGATCTACTGAACAATTACCATGAAAATCCTGCTCTGCTCATAATGAATACTGCCTTTATATTGTGAAGTCAACTATTTCTGTTTGCACATTAAAATATCTATATTGGGGTGGGTTTTTTTTTTTTTTGCATTTCTGCAACACCTCTCACACATTGACATTTTTATTCCAATGGGTTAATATTTTCTCAACCTTCGGTCATGATTTATTTTTTTTTTAAAGTAAAGTTAGATCACTAGTTATTCTCATGCCCTTGCACGTATTTACTGATAGAAGTCTGTGGGTGTGTAGTATAGATCTTTTAAAAGCCTCTTTCCTCTGCTTACATCCTGCCCCAACTCCAGATGAAATACAACAGAGGATAGTTTTATCAAAACAAATTAATATGCCCTGTTTTCTTGAAAAGGTGCCCTGTTGTATTTGTTAGAAAACGGAAAGAAACCCTGAACCTTTTTTTTCCCCTGCATTTCAGCATTAGTTTGGTTTATTTTAGAGGTAATAGGAGGGAAAATGTTATCTGAGCTTCTTCTTTCCTGTAATGGCCCCCTGACCTCAGAGCCCACAGAACTGGCTCCCTAACGTTGAAGCTCCCTTTCTGCTTCTCGTTCTGTGGAAGTTATTGGTGAAAGAGGGTTTATTTTTATGGGCTGGAATTCAAAAGGGCACACGTTATGTGTATGAAACTTTAATTAGACTCTGGTTGCAAGGACAGTGCAGCTTTAAGGTAGTTCTCCGTGTTAATAATAGAGCTTGAGATCCCAGTGTGAGTAAAGTCACCGGACCCGAGGACACAAAGCAAGATGGCTTGATCTAACAGCCTGTCTTTCAGTTGCTAGGTTTCTGTCATCTTTCAGCCTTTCTCAACAGCGCAACATGTGTTTCCTTTAAAAAAAAAAAAAAAACAAACCCATCAGTGCGAAACCACGGGGAAGAAAACTACTGTTTTGTGATTTACAGCTCTTAGAGAGCGGTGTGATAGGTGTATGTAGAGATACCCGAGAGAGACCTGCTGTTTTTAGAAGTCCGTGCATTCTGAGCTAATGCTTCTGAAGATACTCACCGTTGAACCCGTCACACAAGAAATGCTGAGTGAGGGCCAATGAAATAACGCTTCTGAGTTTCACTAAGACTGTCTGATACCTCCCAGTGCAGGTTTAGCTGGTCAGACCGGTTTTCTCGCATGAAATGTGTTCATCTGGCAATATATTGCGGGTTCTCTGCAATAAGTAGCAAGTCAAGCGTATGGTCTAAAAAAAGAACTCGCACTTCATTGTGTGATGAAAATATACAGTAGTTTTTATTTAATCCTTTTTTAAAAAAAAAAAAAAGTTAATTTGCTGTTTAAATCTAATATGGGGCTGCAGAGGCATGGAAGAAATCTTGGTCTCCCTTACTATATAAGTTCAGTATTGCATTGGTCACAACTCTTACCAAAAAGCATCCCTTTTGGGGGCCCTGAGGAGGACAAAGTCATCGATGTGTCCCTGCTGTTTGGCATCGGATTCTCATCCCTCACCTTAGGCATGAAATTGTAGTAGTACTTATACTTCTATTTTGGGCAAAGTGAGTGGGTGGTACTGTGGTCAAGCAGTTGTTCTTTATGGTTGCGCTGTCAGCATTTGTGTATCTCTTGAAAGTGGTTGTAACTTTTCCTATGGGAGCCAGGAGAACGGGACTGCGTGGCCTCCACCTCGCTTCTTGTACCCCCCGAGCCTATGGGAACACAAATCACTGGATCTTCACCCAATCTCTGTGTCTGTTCTGGGCATCAGGGCATCGGTGATACTGAGGTGTTGTTTTGTGTGTGCAACATGCATAAAGAGGAATTACAAGAGACCTTATTTTCTATTTCTTACCTCTCTTTGACAGAGAACTCCTTGGAGAATTATAGAAATTCATCAAAGCCTTCTTCAGAGTTCATTTTACAGCTGTAGCGTTTACAATCTGCCCTTAGAAGTTTGAATCAAATACTATTAACAAAAATATACCACAAAACCCCCTAAAATACAGAGAGTTTTAGGCAGTTGCTCTAGGACATTTTTCCCACCATTTAAAATGGGAGTCTCGCATTTTTATTTGTGATATGGACAGTCCCTCAGTCTTCAAGGATTATTACTACAGGATAAAAAGCCTCAGCAATTCTGTCCCAGGAGTCCTTCACCAGACTGCATACTTCTGTGTGTGTTAGGTTAAAAGATCTGTTCACCCACCTCATGACCCCCCCAAAGCCCTCAGAGATCTTCTTTATTGACATAATAAAAAAGAAAAGTACTTGCATTATTTTTGACAGGTCTTCTGTAAAAAGAGAATGATGAGCCAGTGTTGAGCAAAATATTTCCTTCTGAAATATTTTCTGAGAGGTGTTGGGAAAAGAACAAACATTACCAAAAAGTTCTGAAGAGGCATGTTTCTCAGGGGATGAGTTAAAAAAAGGTCCCATCAACTGCAATGTTGCATTCTTCAGAGATGAGCTTGGCCCGCTTGTCAGAAAACAATATTCCAAATGGTGTTAGCAGCAATGGCTGACTGCTCAAGAAAGCAAAAGTACCTCTGCAATGCTTTATTTCTGAAAGCAGTTTCAACGCTCAGTGCTTACAGACAGGAATTTTGGAGCTTTCGGTCATGATTCTAGTACATATTCCAAAAAAAAAGATGAAAAAGCAAGTTACAGAGGCATTAAGTACAATTCATGTGTACATAAATTCAAAGTTCTTCTTTGCAGAGATAAGAGCTAAGTGTGGCACCAAAATGGGGTTCTGCCTTCCTTCACAGAGCTATCCTGGCTGTCCTGACAAATTTTAATCCCAGCTCAAACAGGATTTCATTGCATTACAATGTGGAGGCACTATAGATAGATTTTTTTACAGAACAAGAGCTATGGATGCTTTAGATAATTTTATTCAATGTCCTAATCATGTTTGTTTCAAATTTATTAGGTTTGAGAGTGAACATCATCTTTAGCAGAGAAATTATATCTGACAAAATTCATCTTGCGTCTTAGTTGGTATCAAATGCGTCCCAACAACAGCGTTCATTGCTCATCCAAGAAGTTATTGTTACAGATGTCCCTCTGTCTGCACTTTGAGCAAACCCGTCTTCGAGGGAAGAATTAACCTGACTACTCAGCTTTCCTGAGGCAACCTCAGCAGCTTAACAGTTTTGGAATCGCTGTGTCCCATCCACGAATTCTGAATTTGTGTCATACATTTCAGGCTTAGATGGCACAAGTTAAATTGCGTTAAAGTCTGAATTGGCGTCTTTAGATTAAATTTCAGAAAACTTGGGAAAGGAGGTCCAAACTCTGTTGGAAAATTAGTTAAACATAGAAAGTGGGTCTTACGTGAAGAGCCTCTGATGATCACTCTGAAAACCAAATTCTTGGGTTCGGTAGCAGTGTTTACCTTTCTGTTACAAGAGAAGAGCTACCTCCGTTTCCTTTGTACTGGAGGGGATCTTTGACAACACTCACCAGAACTCTGAAATAAATTTCCTGTACCATTCCGAGCAAGGAGGGTGCTGGATTCATCGCTTGGCTTGTAGCACAAACAGATTTCGTTTCAGACACTTCAAAGTTACCAAGACTTAGAAAACAGCAGATCATTTCAAAAGATTAGCTGGAGGTTGGGAAACTTAGCGTCGAAGAGAAGTAAGTTATATTTATTTATGGAGATGCATGCAGATGCAAGTATCACAATATGTTAAACAACAGGAGAGGGATTGGAAAGGATAATGGAGGTAATAGCAAAAAGAATATCACCATCACTCACTTATATAGGCCAGTTCCGTATGCAACTTTATGTTCTGAAGTCATTTGAAACAGTTAAAAATTCCAACGGATAGTAGAAAATGTCATTTGAAAGTGCAGATTTTGTGGTGTTTCATTTATTTTTGAAATAATTTGGATTCCGTTCCAGATTGTTTATAATCCCTCCTTCCAAATTTGTTTCCCTTTTATCTGTGTAAGCATGTGCCAACACTGTTGCTCAGTATACACAAATGCTAATCTACCTTTGTGCACATGGAAAATAGCATTCCTGGCTCTGAGTTTAAAACTCCCATAGAATACATTATTAATCGAAGAAGCCTCTCTTTTTAGAAAAGCCTATCATTTACGTGGTCACCGTTGAGAAGGTTATAGATAAATATAATGCTGTTTGTTAACAGCGTGGTCTTCAGAACATACAACAAACAACCCCAGATACTGAAAGCGCATTAAAAAAAGATTTAAATTTCAAAAGTGATTTTCCTTCTCTGTACTCTGGTTGCGTACGCTAACATGATCTAATTATAATGTAACGACAACTTCTTTTCTAGTGCCCTGCATGCCTTAATGCTCTAAAATGCATTTCTCTTGGCAGGTCTCTGCAGTGAGGTGGAAAGCATGGTAACTGTTCAGTTCCCTATAGTGAGTAATTCCCTAGTTCTGCGTTTGGCTTTCAAACGCTAGATGATGTATCTATGAAGTTCAGGGAGAGGGAGGTGGGTAGGGAAAGGCTGGTGTCCATCTGTGTGTGATTTAGCTGCGTATGACTGAGCTCCAGCCCAGCTCCTGCTAAGTCTGCGTCGCTGAAGGGTTCCTCTAGTTACACGTGCTGGTCTTGCAGACTCTGCTGAGCCTTATCAAACACAGCCAGTTGGTGCTGCTGGTATGAAAGCACAGGGGAGCTCTCATGTGGAAGGTTAATGGAGTGTAATTAGAAAGAAAAATGAACTGCTCAACCACTCTATCTCACTCTACCTGCACTGAGAGTGACAAGTGCTCTGATCTTTTATAAACCCTGGAGCAGGGGTTTAACAGCCTAAAATTATGACAGTATAGCTGTCAAACAAGCAAGCACACTGTGAAGAAGTAGTATGAACTTAGGGATAGGAATGTTTACATTCCCTTATGTGGTCTCCGTTAGTACTTTTTTTTTCATGCTGGTTATTGTCCATATTGATATAACAGGTCTGAAATGCATTTTCCTGTGAGGTGTCCATCAAAGCTGGAAAGATCATTGTGTTCTGTGTGGCTTCTTCATAGCTGCGGCTCACCTAACTGTTACCTTGCAGGATGAAGTGATGGCACCTTCTTAAGGCATTTTGATACCAAGAAATTAAGCTTTCACAGAGAAGAGTTCTGGTGGAAGCAAGGGCTTATGTTCCAGGAACTAACTGAAATTTAGATCAGCTACCAATGCCTGATCCTATGTACTACACATATCTGTTGAAAACCATCATGCTCATAAAAAGTCTTTTGTTTTTCATCTAGCACACAGATGTTTTTTTTTTTCTTTTAAAAAATGCTTATAAACTTCAGTTGCAAAACTGCATCTAAGATGTAGAGGGAAGACACCACACGTAAAATCCCAAAAGGACAAGGAGATTAACCATTTTAACTTCCTGCGTCTTAGAGGCCAGTATATTCTACCTCAGTACTCCTGTGTGACATCTTCTGACTTCAGGGAGACCTGGAGAGTTTGGTTATCAGGGTACTAAGTTTTTGTCTTTCACGTCTTTGTGTTCCAGAAAACAGGTGGTGGATTGGGCTGCCAGTTATTCTGAAGGCCCTTGCAATGTCAGCAGGTTGATTAGGGGAAATTTGCCCAGCTAATCCTAGCAGGCAGTCCACATCCTGCATTGCGGTGGAAGGGAAAAAAATGAACATTCCAGCAAGTCTGACCTGAGGAAATTTTTTCCCATTCTACGTCTAAAATCAGTAAGAATTTAAGTCTGTAAAGAAGGCATAAAATAGAAGGCATCAAAGGAAGAAGATAAGCTTACTTTGCCTAGTTTCTTTTTTCTAGCTGTGGCCAATATCTTGTGTTTTAGAGGAAGGTGAAAAAACAGCCTTGAGTATATCTGGTGGTTTGTGCCTCTGGACGTGTTCGTGTTCTGAAGAGTGGGGCTGTCTTTGCGTGGAGTTTCAGTGCTGGAGAAGCACGCCAGGAACAGTGCTGGCACTGACACTGGTAAGGGACAGGAATAATTAGAGGCTTCCCATGTTCCGGGACACTCTCCCCCTCACTTGTACTGTACAATTTCTGCTAAAACTTAGACTAAGCATTCCCATTAGGAAGCTGTATAACCTTGTCCTAAAGCCTTCAGACCATGGTAGGTCATTACCTCCTTATTGGAGTGTTCTGACATTTAACCATCTCTGCGTATTATTTCAAGGTTGAATTTGTCTACCTGCAACTCGCAGCCACGGAATCATTGTTTTACATTTCTCAGAGAAACTAAAACCCCCTCCCATCATTAAATCTCTTTTCTGTGCGTAAATATCTATACTGGGTGAGAAGTCACCTCTCAATGAACTGGATGTGCCGAGCCCCAGTAAGCCTCACGTTACACGGCATTATTCGTTGGGTCCTTGATTAGGTTTGCGGTTTTCCTTTGAACTGTTTCCAGTAGCTCTGCATCCCTTGGGAAGAAGGTGGTGTTCCACCAGTCTTTTGGCAAAATGCCGGTTCTTGGGTGCTTTTAAGAGAGGTGGAAGTTCACCAAATCTTCAGTTGTCGAGTCGTTTCAGCCTTATTTAGTGAGGCACTTTTTTGCACTGAGATAAATAAACACAGGGACAAAGTCCCCTCTCCCCTTGCCATTTAAATCGGGAGGCTGAGGAAGAACCATTGCAGAGACTCACTGTTGATTGAGCCACAAACCTTGAGACGATTGAAGAATAGCAAGTTGGGTCTTCTGCAGTGATTTAATTTGATGCCTTCTCTGTGAAGCGGGGATTTTTCTTTCTTTTGACTGTGCTTGGTTAACTAAAGAGAATAGCATAGCAGGTATATTTAGCTGGACAGAACACCTGTGTTTGATATACTGTTCAAATGATTAGGAAGAGGAGAAAAATCTCTCCTCTGAGTGAGGTGAAACTATGACTTTTTGCTCTGTTAACTCATTCTGCCTACGGAGTAGAGATCAACACTGAATTGCCGTGTGATGTTGCTGGTGACGGGTTTTAATTGAATTGGTGCTAAGCAGTATTTGGTTGATGACACAGAGAGGGGAAAAAAAAGCCTGTCTGCTGCTGTTAGTTTGTGATGTTTATAAAGGAACTGCAGAAATGAGATATTAGCTGCTGTTAACAACATCAGAGGAACCAACAGGTGGTTGTACAATATAGTTTGAGCATCCAGACCTTTCTGTTCACGAAAGAACAAGTTTGCATTCTCTGGTGAAATAAAACTAGTCATCTTAGTTGATACTTCCCATCACGCGTGAAGCACTGGAGCATGAACTGTGTGTTGCCTTTCATGAGGAGGAGAGGTGTGATTCAGTCGTGGGAATAGCAGTAGGATGCATAAGAATCCTGCTGAAGCTGATTCATTTTTATTCAAGGGACTGCGTTACTGTACAATAGTACGCTGTAAAATTACTTGATGACTATCCTTTCCACTTGGGTTATTCAAAAATAATGAGGAGTTACCAGATTCGGAATCCTCAGCACAAGAAGGACATGGACCTGCTGGAATGAGTCCAGCGGAGGGCCACGAAGATGATCAGAGGGATGGAGCACCTCTCCTATGAGGACAGGCTGAGAGAGCTGGGGTTGTTCAGCCTGGAGAAGAAAAAGCTCACGGGAGACCTTAGAGCTCCTTCCAATACCTGAAGTGGGCCTACAGAAGAGATGGGGAGGGACTGTTGATCAGGGAGGGGAGCGATAGGATGAGGGATAATGGTTTTAAACTGAAAGAGGGGAGATTTAGATGAGATCTCAGGAAGAAATTCGTTGCTGTGAGGGTGGTGAGACCTTGGCCCAGGTTGCCCAGAGAAGCTGTGGCTGCCCCATCCCTGGAGGGGTTCAAGACCAGGCTGGATGGGGCTTGGAGCAACCTGGTCTGGTGGGAGGTGTCCCTGCCCAGGGCAGGGGTTTGGAACTAGATGATCGTTAAGGTCCCTTCCAACCCGAACCATTCTATGATTAGAAAGTAGACTTTAATTTAGGTTGATCATTTGTAAAACATGGCATAAGTTTACTAATTTAAATTGCTCTGCTGTGCTTGTGTTACTCAGAGTAATTCAGTATAAGGATGTCACATAATGAGGTAAATCAGAGGTAGAAGAGAAGCAGCAGGACTTCCCTAGCAGAAGTGTTTTGCTTGGACAACTGGCTATAGGTATGAATGGCTTTCCCATGGGGGTGGTTGTTCTGTGTGTTCTTCTGCATAGTATTCAGTATCCACAGGTTTTTTTGTGCTGAGATTTTTATATCCCAAGCTTCTGTCCATGATGGACTTTACAAGACCACATTATACACTTCTGGAAAACTAGGTTCAGTCAGAGATCGTAGAAATATACTTTAAGTTGAAGCACAAAAGAACCTTTGCTTCATTTCTGCACAATCTAGATGGCTTTTTTTTTCCCAAGGAGATTTTTTTTTCCTCAGACACATGTAGTAGAACAATACAGAGATAGGCAAGATAAAATTAAACTGAGCACCTTCTCCATGGTAGCCAGCAGTTTGGTATTTTCATTTCTTCCGCCTTTTCATGTTAAGGTGATCCCCACATCCTTTTACCAGTTTAGTTTGTATTTGTACTGGGAAGTACTTCTGGGAAGCAGAAAAACCTAAACCAAAAGAAAGCTCGTCAAATTGAAAAAAAATTAATAATTTCATTCCTTTCATGCCATTCCTCCTTAATTACATTCAAAGTACTGCACTTAACTGTTTTTCCTGTTCTGTTTTGCCTGTTGTCATACACTTAATTCTCCATTCATTAATTGCTTCATTGTTTAATTATTGTAGCTGTTCTTGTAAGTTTGTTTCTGTTAACCTAAGTACTGGGGTGAGAAGGTAGATATTGCATTTATTTAATATATAAGCTGCAGGAAAATGTTGTATGTGTTCTTCTCCTACTGGTTCAGTCTCTGTTCCCTATTTTGTGCACGAGTAAAAATTCTAAAACGAGAAGACAGTGATGCATAAGGCGTTCCACGGTACAATATTCCCTTCCAAAAATTAATTGGTCTTGTGGTGCTGCAAATGGTAAAAGACACGGTACTGAAAATAAAGCAATCAAGAAGTCACATAAAGCAGAATGGCACAGCAGCTATTTTTGGTCATTTTCATTTATAATTCTAGCTATATTTTTAAATAAAATAAAAATTGATAAACGTCCTGCGCCGTTAAGAACGAAGGGATTAACACTATTTTCAGAACTTAGATAATTCACTTCTGAATGATTTCTAGTAACTTCAAGTGGTGTTTTTCTAGCATAAGTGAAAATCCCGCATTCTTTTTCGAAGTACCTATGTTCATGTGTGAACCGTGTATTTGTTTGAGAATCACACCTGTAGAAATTATTTTAAATAGTCTAAAAAATAACGAAGTGTAATAAGTTTACCAGTATTTTTAATGACAAAAATACTTTTTACATCACGCCAACGGTCTAGAACAAAATTTATCTGACAAAATGTCAAAGTAGATTTTTATGGAATGAAGATTTATTTAAATTCCGTTTTACACAAGGTACCCTATGCTGTATTCAATAATTGTGTTAAAGATAATAAGACTGCAAAGCAAGCTCCTGAATTCAGAGTGTACCAAAATTAACTGTACTGACCTGGTCCATCGCTAGTGCTCACAGAATCACAGAATGATACAGGGTTGGAAGGGACCTCTGGAGATCATCGAGTCCAACCCCCCTGGCAGAGCAGGTCCACCCAGAGCAGGTTGCACAGGAACGTGTCCAGGTGGGTTTTGAATGTCTCCAGAGAAGGGGACTCCACCACCTCCTTGGGCAGCCTGTTCCAGGGCTCTGCCACCCTCAAAGTAAAGAAGTTCCTCCTCATGTTTAGGTGGAACTTCTTGCATTCAAGTTTGTGCCCGTTACCTCTTGTCCTATCCCTGGGCACCGCTGAAAAAGGACCGGCCCCATCCTCCTGACACCCACCCTTGAAGTATTTGTAAGCATTGATCAGATCCCCCTTCAGTCATCTCTTCTCAAGACTAAAGTGCTCATCAGTATCCTAAGTGTATTGCTCAGTTTATCCCACAGGACCATCATAGTAGAGGGAAGAGAAGCACTGAGTTCTCCTAACATGCTCCTAACAACCCCTTTTAGATGTGCAGAAGTCGTCCTTGTATCTTTGTGCAGCTTTTAGCCATGTTTTCTGTGGGCTGAATGCAGCACACGCTCTTTGGGATGGTTACTGGAGAGTTGGCAACGCAGGCGTTGACTGGGGATGGTTAAGATACCTGGGTGTTTAAGAAGAGCTTAAAAAAAATAATTAGGATTTTAAACTATAAAAAGAAATAGGGCATGCTTCGGTAGTCATGCCTGGTAAAGCATTCAAGTATGAGGTGGAGATGGTCTCCCAGTCCCATTGCTACGTTCCCATTCAGCACACAAGCACCCCTGACCCAAGAGAAGCATTTCCAACTGAAAGATAGAGGTGCCAGTTTGATCACCTTCAAGAAGTAGGCAATTGGACCACATTTTTTTCCTGGAAAAAATTCTTTCGGATTTAGTTGGTAAAAAGGTCTGGGTATGAATCAAGCACAGCCAGAAGTCCCATATTCCATAAAAATACAGGATAACCACAGAAATAGCTGAAAATATTTCTGTAGTCCTTTGATTAATCTTTTAATGGAATTAAACTCAAGTTGTTTTGTACAACAGGTTGTTGGTTTTTTTTTCCTCACTGGTGTAGATTGTGCGTCATCAATTTCTATAATTGGATTTCACTATTTTAAATTTTAGATACTGTCTAAAAGCAGTAGATGAGTGTACAGTTATTCTCCTTGGTTGTAATCTTTCCACTCTCAAATTCCACTCCCAAAATGCACCCTCTTTGGAGGTTAAAGACTAACTGTGGCCGGACTCCTAAATCTTTTAGCTTCTTTCTGCCATGGAAGTTTTGGTATCTTTCTGTTTTGTGGAAAAGCAAGAGATGTTTCACTTCTCTGTGAGTAGCGGCAGGGGATAGGGCTGGCGAGGAGAGGGGAGGGAGGCTGGAAAGGAAGATTGCAGGGATGAAATTCCCTCCATCCCACTCCCGAGTCGGAGCTGATTTGAAATCGGGACTTTCTCTCGCCGTTTCAGTCTCAGAGGTTGGCAACTTTTATATCCCAGAGAACGTGTCTTGGTCATTGGAGGGAGCAGGTAGCAGAGGATCTGTAAGAGCTGAGCAATTCACACCGCATCAGCTTTGGTTTTGTGACGTAAAAGGTGTACATTGCAAGGTTGTGTAGTGCTTCACTTTTCTCTCTCCCATTTTTAGAAGATTTTTATGTTTTAGTTTTTATAGATTTTTTGAAGTTTAAAAACAGACCTTCCTTTAGATATGAATGCTTTTCTGAGTGTGTTTCCTGGATGAAGAAGAAAATACAAGAAGGGATCTAGTATTTAAAAAGGTATTTGAATAACTACTTTGTTTTTGATTGATTGATTGCTTAAAATGGGAATAATTCTTAGCTAAGCTTTAAGTTGCCCTGTCGCTGGAGGTGTTCAAAGCCAGGCTGGATGGGGCTTCGGGCAACCTGGTCTGGTGGGAGGTGTCCCTGCCCGTGGCAGGGGGGTTGGACCTCAATGATCTTTAAGGTCCCTTCCAACCCAAACCTTTCTATGATTCTATGAAGTTAGTTCCAAGGACTTCCCTTATCTTACAGCAACGTATTAATGATTTTTGGTTTTTTATATGAGCACAGAGAAGACACTTTTCAGCACAGATCTATGGCCAACAGGACACAGAGGCAGATTTTCTGCTTAGTCAAACCAAAATAATCTTCTAATGCTGTGTTAGGATCTGGCCTGTGGCATGAATGAGAAAATGATATCGCTGAATGTCACAGTATCGATTACGATTATTACCTTCAAGAAAGGGTCATATGAAATATCTGGGGTCTGTGAACTCGGTGGTGTGAAGGGTTCTGGGCGAGATTAGCAGGGAAGATGTCAAGACAGCAAGAGTGATGAGATGATGCAGTATGCTTACTGCTCGACAAACAGGGTGTGAAGCAGTCCGAGAGTAACCGCTGCAGAGGGCTAGCGCTCCCTTTTTGGGTAGAATACAGTTTGGAAGAAAGGATGTGATTATTAATGCCTTTCACATCCTGGGTGTAAAGAGAGAGACTGGCATTCATTCAGCTTTGAGGGGAATTCAGTAAACTTGAAAGGCAAATGCTTTTCATAAGTTTGTAGTGTTGCAGGGGAAGGAACTGTTTTAAGGATATGGGGAGGGTTAGAGCTTTCTGACGCGCAGAAAACTATTACGTTGTGTTTATGATGAGGTGTTTATGATGGAGTTAATCTCGATTGAAAATTTTGAATTTGTCAGTAAGAATTAAATTAAATATCCTTAAATAAGAGTGGGAAGGGAACATTGCAATGATTACATCTAAAGAATAAGGAATATTTCTTAAGAGTTCTGTGGTACTTTTAGATACCCTCAGTCTCACTGGCACTCAACCTCTAAGGCGCTTAGCTAGGACTTTATACCAGCCTGGGCAAATTTCAGTCATGCACATCGTACATTCTGCAGCACACACCGCCTTCAAAATTGATGAAGAACAGCCAAGTGTCCGAAGAACGATTTTAAAATACATTTCTAATGAAGTATCGAGCCTGACAGTAGACGAGAGTTTCTTTCCTGCTGCCTTCCTGTTTAATTCCCCAAGAAGAGGAGTCTCTGCTGCCAGTGCTACAGTGCCTGAGGACACGGGGACGGTTCGTCGCCAAGGGCGTCCTCGGCATCTCCTCGGCCCTCCACGGTCGAACTCCTACTCTGACACGTCTCCTCCCATGACGACCTTTACCCGTATCTAGACGAGAATCGAGGACACACCCACGTTGGGGCTCTCAGAGCGGGCGAACACGATTAATTCGATTCAGTAAAACCTCACACCTGTTCAGAGTCCCGCTTGCTCAGTACTGACAAACAGATAATCCCGGCAGTCTTGTGGATAGTGAAAGGATTTCTGTAGTTTCAGTGTGGTGTTTCTACTGATGGTTGGGAGAAGCAGCTTAATAACCTGCGTAAGCAATTGGCATGCGCTGCAAACTTCAGTTTTACTCTCTGAATCTTAAAAGCATTAGATGCTCCTTCCAATTTCATATCTGCATAATGGATATGGATGGCAGGATATGCTGCTGCCAGGCAGCTCTCAGCAGCCTCTAACTGGCTACCGTAGACTTCCAGAGCAATGCCGTTTTTCCACTCAACGTTGTCCATCTTGTGCCAGATATGCTGAGCCTCAGTTTTTGCACAAGCCACTAATAAAAGTTGTGCTTCGGTCACGCCGCGGTTGGGGCCCGGGGGTGGAACAGGCGGCATGTGAAGGCGATGTGACCCACCTCGCTCCTGCTCCCCTCCTCGCCGGCTCTCCCCCTGCCGTAGCAGGATGGCAGAGGAGTCCTCCAGCCTGCCTCTCCTTACCCTCTCTCTCTCTTTTTAATTTTTTTTTTTTTTTTAAATCCTTTCACTGATGTTCCTCCCACTGTAAAGAACAAGATGGAAATAAACTCTTGGGCCATTGATGCTGATTTCCACCAGTTAGGGAATCGGTAGAAGAGCACCATTACCACTGAATTTCATACATAATGGATGTATGAAGATGTATGTGGAAGACAAAAACTCCTTTCCTTTTCTTGCTGGGTACGGTAATTCTTTAGCCTCCTGTGCAGTGTATGTTCAGTCCATTTTTTTTTTGGCAGGTATTCCGTAAGCATGTTGCATTATTTCCTCTCCTACTTTGCTCCGTTCTTCTCTCCTCCCCCCTCAGGTTACTCTCTGGAAATGTTTTTCCAGCTCTTGTATCTGCTTGCTGACACGGCAGTTTGGTTTGCATGTTCACGTGGTCGATCTTTTTCAGAAAAGCAATTTTAAATGATTGTTCTGTTATTACGTGTACGAATGAGCTGATAGGCACAGGCCATTTAAAACTGTGTAAAATATCTGAATTAGAAAAATGCCTTCTGCTCTTCTTCTTCTGTCTCACCGTGGGAGCTGAACGCCCATCCTCAGCTGGGGCTGGAGCTCCTGTGGAAGCCCAGCAGTGCTCCTTCTGTACACCTCTGAGTCGCTGAATTCACTCTTCTGCAAAAAGCTCCGTCGTGTCAGCTCACACATTTCAACCTTGTGAAACAGGGGTGGGGGTTTTTGTTGACTGTGTATTTTATTTGACTTTATAGAGTTCCAGTTCTCAAAACTGCCAATTTGGAACCCTGCGCCTTTTGTTATCCTCTTCTGGGCTGGAGGTACACATCCAGGGTGTGAGGGACAGCACACTTTTAATTCATCATAAGCAAGATGCTTGGAATCAGAAGTCTACAGTATGTCCACAAGAACTGTGCAGAGGGTAGATACTTTGTTAGCTCAGAATTTCATAATCCTGTGTGAAAGAAATTCAAGGAGAAAAAATTGTTGGTTGTAAATAGCTGGATTTTGGGTTGAGTTTCTTTGTTCCATCTCTCTGTTTCGTATTGTGTCTCAATACTAATGCTTCAAAACAAAAATCTAAGCATATGATATTGTCAGAATTTCTTTTTTCCATGTAAGTGGAACTGCTTGGGGCAGCCCACTCTGTCAGCTCCTGGCTCTGGTAGAGGTTTCCTGACCATTTGTGTTTCCACTGGAGCTTACTCAGCCGAGCCCCTACCACGTCTGTTGACTTCATTGTCCTCTTCTGATGCCAACCTTGTCATATTACTGCTTTGGAGTATGCGTGCTCTCTTGACCAAGGGGGCTAAAGTATACATCTAAATCTTTTCAAAGCTGTCCTGACTTTGGGGGTGGTTGGAGTGTAGGAAAAAAATGTCTGTTTTCTATCATGGCCACAAAAGGTAAAAAAAAGTCTTATGGTGTTTTCACCCTTGTTCATACTAAAGTACAGTATGAACATAAGTTGTAAGCCCTTGTTGTATTACCCGTGTTGTGACATGGTACCTTACCCTGCAGGTCACCTGGTCTGCTCTTAAATCTGTTGAGTTACAGTCTAAAGATACACAAAGGCTACTAGGAGAAGGAGTTTCTTTTTTAAATAATTTCAGACTTTCATGGAAGCTACAATGTAATAGGAAGTCTTTAAGCTAGGAGAAATAAATCTGTGCAGTTTTCTTCCCATATAGGTAGCCGGATCTGATTTTCTTTCAGGTGGCAATAATATTGAGCAGAATGACCCCATATCCATGCCCTTCCTATTCCCCACTTTGTGCTCAAACTGACTTTCACTCCACTCAGTTTCGATGCCTGGTACAAAACGGCATCCCCATTGCCTTGAAGTCAGCCCTCGGGCTTCAACTGGACGTTCTTTTTCAGCACTGTGTAAGAACAACGTGTGTTTGAAGGAGTCAAAAACTTTGGAATCTGAATGCTACCAAGTCTCAAGTGAATTTGCTCCAGCAGTGATTTGTGAATAAGCTGAATTTGGATGGGTGGGTTTCTGCAAGGACAGCAAGGTGGCCCTGGTGGGCAGCAGCACTCATCTGGGGTCTGGTTTGATACTCTGCCCATTAAATAACACCAATATTTAAAATGCCAAAAAGAGGAGTCCCGCTAAGCTTCTGAGCAGTTCTTTATTTACATTAAATAAACGTGACTTAAGGTGTTACTATCTTCTCTAATGTGTGCAGCTAAATAACTGTCGTCATTTCTGTTTATGTTTTTGTTTATCTGGTAGAAAAGAGTGGTGGAACAGCTTCGAAAGAATTTGATAGTGAAGCAGGAACAGCCGGACAGTAAGTTTCAAATCCAGCCATTGGCACAGTCAGAAAACAAACTACAGACACCACAGCCGCAACCACTACAACAGCTACAGCAACACCACCATCAACAGCAGCAGCAATCTACTGCACCCTCTCCAAACGTGATCGGATCACAGGTAAAAATTTCTACAATAATTCTTTTCCTTGCTGAAGGTGAAGTTCACTGAAAAACAAAACAGAACAAAAAAAAACACAAAGAAAGGTACAGAGAGAAAATGACAAACTTTCACTTACACCCGTTAGAGTAGCGGTATGATTGTCTCCTTTTATGCAGATGCATGTATGAGTCTTGTGGTTTTTTTCTGCTATCTGAGTCAAAAGAACCTAACCCTCCTAGTGTTTAAAAGTCAGATCATAACCTCATGGAAACAAAGAGTGGCAGTATCACCTTTCTTAAAAATAAATGAAAGTTTAGCAAATGAACCTGTCTTTTCCATAGGTGCATGAGTGATTGTCTGTCCATACTCAGTAGGTATGCAAAGAAACAGTAAAGATGTTGTATGCACTGTAGGAGGTGTATGATTAAAATTTTTTAAAGGTTTAACAGAGTGCTTGCTTTATCTGTAAGCAAAATGTAAGAGAACAGCTCCCTCTTCTTTCTGCTTGGTTCTTTTCAAACATAGGTAACTTGTATCAAATCATACTTACCTGAATCTTCAAGGATTAGTCTAAAAGTATAAAATAGTAATTGCTAAATTTGAATTGTAGAAAGTAGTGTCTTTCTTGGGAAGGTACAGTATAGGATTAGAGACGTAATCCCAGAACTCACCAGGGAAAGTGGTCTGCTATTACTGAGAGGGGAATTCCAAGCTGATTCAAAGTCTCTCCTGTTCAAATATTTAGAATCCCCAAAGTATGCTAATGAAACAGCAAGAACATGCAGCAGGTGTTTTGTAAAAAGAAGTGTACTTGAGGTCTTTTTCCCCACTGATGCAATCCCAACAGCCCATGTTTACTGGGATAGGCAGATGGCAGAATTCACCCATGAAGTTTATTTTATACACATTGTAGTGAATCATAACCATAACTTTGACTGACTGTGGTTCTTGTCTTCCCTTTTCCTGGAAGTGAAGGGGGGAGAAGTGATTGGGCTGTTAATTTTCTCGTTAATTCAGCAGGTTGTTTTGGGTGCTCTCTAAAAGTGTATTTAAGAGACTTAGATAATAGTATTTTTTATAAGAGAATATTGAAGTAATGAAGCAACCCTAACTAAGGAAAAGGCACTTTTGGTGAGCAACATCTATATCAAAGCTAAAACAGAACAAAGAAGTAAATACTATTTGTCCTAAAATATTTACAGGCAAACAATGGATCACTATTTGCTGTATCACTGCTCTCTGTTTTTCAGTCAGGAAACATGACTGTGTTTCTCCTAATTCCACACTTTGCATTCATGCATTAACTTCCAGGTCATCTCCTGGGTTGTAAAAATTGAGGGTTTGTTCAAAGTTAAAGAGCCCTCTAGTGAAACAGTCAAAAAACTGCGACACCCTTCTGACTATCAGTGAAACAGTTGCACTTGGAAAGTCATTATAAACTAAAAGGCAGGTCATCCTCTCATTTGAATAAAAAAGCCAGTATTTATCCTTAAGAGTTTTCTATTTTTGTTTATGTTGGTGTAATTCTGAAGTAACCTCACTTGCTTCTGTTCCACATTTTGCATCTAAGATTGTGGCTCTCTCCTGTTCCCCCTCAATCTCTTTCAGCAAAGTCAAACATTTTGTCTCTCTTGAAAGTTTTTTTTTACTTTTGTAAATAATACATCTTTCAAGGCAATGTCATTAAATAGAATGCTTTCAATGGTTATTTTCAGAGTAAGTCAATTTAGGAGGCAAGGTATATATGCTGCCTTAATAGTGACATTTTAATATATTTAATATAGTCCAGTAAGAAGGGCTTTTTACATTTTTCGTAAAGCAGCAAGCCTGCTAAAATTTCATATTATTGCAATGTTATTATGTGAAATAATGCAGACTTACGATGAATGCCACTTCAGCATGAATTCACGCCTTGAAGACTTTTTAGAAAAACCAAGGTAAAGGATGCTCAGTGAAGTAACAAGGATATTCAAGCTCCGTGATCTGCTGACTGAAACTACGCTCTTAGTACTTACAGACTTCCTAGAACCCCTTGAAAGAGTCACAGTCTTGTATTACATGATTGATTACACTTTTCTTTAAAATGTTTATGGATGAATGTGATGCTCGTGAAAGTGATACCACGTTCCATCTCATTGGAAAAGCTTGAATAATGTTGCTGCATTAGGGGAATGGAGCCTCTTGCTTTGGAGAAGGTGCAGCAGAGGTCAATAAGAAGCTCTTGAATCTCAGATAAAAAGTTAAGGGAATTGTTCACATTGCAACAAGGAAAAGTTAATTATGTCTGGGGTTTGTATAAATGTATAAAATTGAAGCATGAATTATTCTCTGATTTGGCATTGTGCAGTGCTGGAATTTTTTTTCTTACTTGTGTGTAATTAATAGGGTATACAGTTTAAGCATTATGAAATTAGAGGTGTGAAAGTAAACTGCGTTTCTGTTTAAGGCAATAAATTGGTCAAAATACTGAAGAATCCAACTAGAAATGTATTATTTTATTAGAAAGAAGAGAAAGGTCTTGTGTGATTAAAATCAAGCAGCCTTAATCAGGCACGTTCAGAAAAAAGACTGTGGGATCCCTGGTTGTCCATTTTTTCCTGTTGTAGAGCCGAGCGCTGACATCAGGAGGGAATGGTGGCTATTTCATACTCAGAGCATTTGGTCATGCCAGTAACTGTTTTGAAGATGCAGTGCCATTGGTACAACAGATTTTTTTACTCTAAAAAGAAAAGAAATAAGCTAACTTTCCATTCTGTTGAGTGTCACTTGTCATGAGTTTTCTGTGCACATTGTGTTCTGGTTTTATATGGAGACTCTCTTGCCTTGTTGCTTTTAGAATGAGATTCGTAATTGTCCGTTTCCCTTAACATTTTAGAGTACATTTTTAAAAAAAAACTATGAAATCATAGTTGTTTTAACTTTGGAATTTGTAAGCATAGTGTATTCAGGCATTTCAGATAAATGTTGGCATTAAGGGATTCAAAAGTGATTTTTCTTTAAAAAAACAGGCCAAGAGCAATCATGGCATCACATACACGTTCCAAAATCAACCCATTCCACAGAAGTTAAATTTAATTGTCTGCAGCTGGACAGACTAACAGCCAGCTCTTACAACTCCAGGATAGCCCTACTGTTGTTCTTAGGATGGAAGGTTGAGGGCTAAATAACTGTATGTACGGCTAAAACTGAAATTTGGGATACTCAAAATCAACATGCATTTTTGTTCTTAAAGAAACCAATTTTAGAATGTTTTTTCCCCTCTTCCTCTGATTGTGAGGATCTCTGTAAATAAAGTTTCCATTTGAAAATTTCAGTGTCAATTGGCGAGAAGCTGGTTTGCTGGTGTGTTTCTTAAACCTCCACCTTATAAGTTTGATTTTGAAAGTACATGTTTGGAAGTAGTATGAAGCCAAAAGATCCAAAAATGCGTATGCCACTACTAACACTTGATTGTCGTTTTCTTGGGAATTTGTTTTGAATCGATCTGTAATGCTGCAGATGATTAAAATAGACCCAACAGGTGTCTCAAAAATGAGAATCCTTTCTAGCTAGTCAGTTTTCAGAGGCGTAAGATAATGTGCTTGCTGAACAGTAGGTAGATAGACCCAGAGCTGCCTTTTTCTTTCTCTTGCTGTCTATTGTTTCTGACTAACCAGCCCACGTCCTGTCTGATGTAAAGTGTCTCTGTCTCTTACAGTGTATTTTCTGTTTCCCTTAGAAAACTGTAACTACAGCTTCTATGATCACCACTAAGACACTACCTCTCGTCTTGAAAGCAGCAACTGCGACCATGCCTGCCTCTGTTGTGGGTCAGAGACCTACCATTGCCATGGTTACTGCTATCAACAACAATCAGAAAGCAGTCCTCAGCACTGATGCGCAGAATGCACCAGTCAACCTCCAGACAACAAATAAGGTCACTGGGCCAGGAGCTGAGGCAGTCCAAATAGTGGCAAAAAACACAGTAACTTTGGTAAGCGTTTCACGTGGTTGCCCTGCAGATTTGTGTGGGTTTAGTTTCCGAGAGGGCTACTGGGAAGAAAATAAAGAAACGGTCAGGTTTTCACACAGAAAGGAGCAAGGGAGGGTCTTCACTAGTTGACATTGTTAAAATAATAATCTAAGAGAAAAGCATTTACTGTCTACATGGGTTGTTGTTACTGTTTTGCCTTACAGAATTGAGTACTATCATCACCTCTCTGTAAAGTTTCCCCTGTTAGTAATTGTTAGGCATGGGGAAGTCATGATTGTTTCGCCCCTACCTAATCTATGTGGCTGTGTTCTGCAGAATTCCTACTCTTTCCTTTGATAAAGGAGATGTCAGACTTTCTTCATTTGATCAGTTTGGGTTTTCCTCTTAGAGTCAATCTCTCTCCTTCCCTTTGCATGATAAAGTCTCTGGTGTTTGACACATCACTTAACTCTGCCCACGACCATGTCTTCACTCACTACTTTTTCATACGCATACACAGATCCTGTTTCTTCAAGCATATATTTTGGAAAGTGCTTTGATTACATCACACAGTCTTTACCAGAATAGTTAGCCACCTAGAAATAAAAGAAGCAACGTTTTAGAATTGCGTTATATAGGCTTCTTGGTCAGGAAGCCAGGCATTGTATAGCATCGTGACAGGGAAGTTTTACTTCTGGAGTAAAGGCTAAGGCTGCACTAAACATAAATCGATTTATCTTTATTATTTTAATAATGCAAATGGGAGTAATTTTATTTCCTAATGAGGTATATGTTTGCAATCAGAATAGAGAAGGCTATTTGAGTGGAGTTTTTTCTCCTGTTCTCTTTTCCCACGTCATCCCTTCCACCACTCTCATCTGTCCTTTTTGTCTGTGCTTCATTTCTTTACTGAATCACTCCCTTAGGTTTGGAGAGGTGGTTCTGTTTTAATGATAGTCCATGTTTTATGTTTCTGTAGCAAGTTTCATCAAAAATCTCAAAATATTTGCCCAAGCATTAATTAATCAGTACAAGACCTTTTTGAAGTAAGTTGCAGTCTTAGGTGGGTGGGCAGAAGTACAGAAGGGTGGAAACTCACATGGACATTAATTTCAGAGGGGACTTGGGGTAGCTAGTGGTGCTATTCAGAGGTTAATCATGTGGCAGCTCAATCAAACTCATTTTTACCTATTAAAACAAATAGGAGTTTTCATAGTCTTCAGATGAAATGGTTTTAGATTGCAGAGCACAGTAGTTGGTACAGTCAGACTAAAAGGAAAGATATCTTCAGTTTATGAAGCAAGGTGTGTAGGAACCGGAAAGTAAGATTAGGTCTGTCTTCAATACATTTCTAATGAGGAACCTGTTGCTGTGAAAAATTATTTACAGAGTGGAAAACGGGGGACAGCAGGTCTGAAAATACATTCAGGATGTTGATTTTGGTGAACAACTTCCAAGTTATTTTCCTCTTACTGAACTCTTAACCTTCTCATAGCAGGTTCAGGCTACGCCTCAGCCCATAAAAGTGCCGCAGTTCATCCCTCCTCCCAGACTTACTCCTCGTCCAAATTTTCTTCCACAGGTGAGTGTTACAGAGAACTAGCAATAGGAGAAGGAACTTAATTATAGTATAGATTGGAGATACTTCCTATTAACATCGTTTTTGTCAGCCTTTATTGATAACATGGATGATGCCACGTGTAAGGGTTTAGTCAATGCTCTTGAGGGCAGTGCTGACATTGAGAGGGCCCTAGGCAGGACAGAGGAATGGGCCAGCAGGAATCTCTTGAGCTTCAGCACGGAAAAAGGCGAAGTCTTGCCCCTGGAATGGACTAAGCCCCTGCATAGGTACAGACTGGGGAGGTGCAGCATGCAGTTTTGGCCCCCCTGGTACCAGCAGGAAGTTGATCAATTTGAATGAATCCAGGGGAGGAAGGCCACTAAGATAGCTGGGGGACAGGAATATATGACCTGGCAGGGGACGCAGAGGGATCTGGGCTTGTTCAGGTTGGAGAAGAGGGTCTGGGGGCACCCTGAGAACAGTCTTTATTTCCAATATCAATAAGGAAATTAACAAGAAGATGGAGGCAGGTGTTTGGCAGGAGGATTACAGACAATGATCGTAAATTGGAACAGGGAAGGTTTAGACTGCATATAAGGAAACAATTCTCTCTTTAAGGACAATTAGGAGTGGAAGAGGCTTCCCAGAGATGTTGTGGAAGCTCCATCCTTGGAGTTTTACAAGACCTGTATGTACAAAAGCTCTTAGAAGCCTGGTCTGCATTTAGTGTTGGCTCTGCTCTGAGCAGGAGGTCAAATTAAGAGACCTACTGAGCTGCCTTCCAACCTGCAGGAGTCTGTGATGATGAAATCTGCATATGATGATCATGTTTGATCCTATTTGCATCAACAAGGCACTTGGCAATAAACGTGCAATGTAAGTGTCTGTGCATCCAAATACCATTTCAGGGGCAGTGACTGCATATGCAAATTTTATGGATGAGCATTATGCAAGTATGTTTGCAAATGTGGCTTTTTCTTCTCACAGCATACTTAGGGCACTATGCTAAAAATTACATTCTAGGAAAAAATCAAGCAGCCTTCTGCAGATTACACAGGCTGAATTGAAAGATTTAATAAAAAGTTCATCTGAAATACTAATATACAAATCTTTTTTTTTTTTCTTTTTTTTTTTTTTGTAGGTTCGACCTAAACCAGTTGCCCAAAATAACATTCCTATTGCCCCAGCACCTCCTCCAATGCTTGCAGCTCCTCAGCTTATTCAGAGGCCTGTGATGTTGACAACAAAGTTCACCCCCACCTCTTTACCCAACTCTCAGAACTCCATACACCCTGTTCGCGTCGTTAACGGGCAGACAGCAACCATAGCCAAAACTTTCCCTATGGCACAGCTCACCAGCATCGTGATAGCAGCACCGGGTACCAGGCTCGCTGGACCTCAGACTGTACAGATCAGCAAACCAAACATTGAAAAACAGGTACAGATAAGAAAGCCTCTACTAATGCAGCATACTGGGTTTATTGCTTTTCTGTGATGGTTTGGAGAGGATGACAACCGTGGAGGAATTTGCGGTGGGTACTGGAAATACTCATGTTCCAACAACAGTACAAATTATGGAGCGACTTGCAACTCTTGGGGCAGAAGTTACTGTTTTCTTTAATATGGCCCGTTGGAATCTTTTTCTCATGCTTCAGTGTTTTTATGCTCCCCCTACTGTCTTAACTTCAGCAGTTTATAAGCCAGCTAGTAGTATCTTGGAGACCAAGTACAAACTGAAGTCCATGTTCATATCAAGCCTTCAAGAAACACTGGAAAAATATTTTCTGTGTTTCTGTTTTTCAAAGAGTGGCTACGTGAAAGGCAAAAATTACGCAAAATCATAGCGGTATTTGATACGATAAGTGTATCCCATTTTGTCCTTGATCTTGCAGTCTTCTGATTGGAGGCAAAACAGTCTCGCTGAGCTTCTGAAGACTGATAGCTCCCCGTGACTAAATTGGATTGATTGAGTGGAAAGGAGACCCTCAGAAACAGAGAATTCTAGATGTTTAGTTTTAAAGTCTCTCTCCAGAAAAGACTTCTATAAAATAAAACATGGCTTTAGTCAGTGTGTGTTGCAACTGAAAGTCCTTGCCGTTCAGTTTAAGCAAAGCTATCTTCTGTTTCACTTCTAACTCCTTCGTATATGTTAGTATAATATTGTGTACTATATAATACGTTATCTATAACATACGATATTTCTGTAATTTTTATAAGTAATTGTAGTGTATATTTAATTGATAGCTCTTTCATAGCCTAATGTGCCTTGAAGTTACCTTCTGCTTTTGAAGTCACCTATGGAGACTGCGAAAATCACGTGCATGAAAGATACGCTCATGCTCAGTTCTGCTTATGAATTCTCATGCGTAGGTTGTTGCCTGCCTCAAGGCTGTTCCACAAGTTGTTCAGCAATGCCTGCCCTTTTCGTAGGGTTTGAAGTTGTACTTCTACAATACTACACTTTTGATGCCTATTCCTTTTGATGTCAGCAATATTCGTTTGCTCTTTGAATAATTACTGGCAATTCAACTATTGAAGATCACGTAGAAGAATGGTGGTGGTTTAATAAATAATACATGAATTTTTCTGTATGTTTTCTCCATATAATAAAGGGGAAAAGCTTGTCTCTGTAGCTCACCTCACTCCATTTGTAGCCTCAGCAGCTATGCCACGGGCTGCAGATTGTTGTGCAGGGTTTATTGCAGAAGGATTATGATTTCAGAAAAGAAAAAAAACTTCAGAAACATCTGAGATCATAGGAGTCAGAGAGACATTTTTTGAGCCATTCATAATTCTATGAAATATGAAGGCTGAGAATTGAGAAGTAAAGAATGATGTGCCACGCAGAATAGTTTCTACATGGAAGTCTTCCACGGGATGCTGTTTTTTTAAAGTGACTGTTAGTTTTCCTACACTGTCTAGTGTTTTCTGTAATGGAGTTAACTCTTAAGATGACTTTTATTGTTTGTGCAACTGCGTGGGTTAATGGAATATTGGTAAGGCTGTTTCATCCTTTGTTAAAGGAAAACACTTTATTTAACATTCATCTCACATCAGATTCCTCAGTTAAGTCTTTGTTAGTATACTGCCAGCCTTAAACTTTTTCTCCTGTGTCTGCAAAAGTACTTGTTTTGCTTTATTAGCTGATGTAAAAAAAGGTAATTTTTATCAGTGAATGAGAGAAATACTGTTTCTTTTCAGACTATTAAACCACACGTGGAAGCAGAAGAGAAGCAAACAGAAAGTCGTACAGTAACTCCACCTGCTGCACCGAAGCCAAAACGAGAAGAAAATCCACAGGTATCAGAACACACCCAGAGCTTTCTTTTAAGAAAAAAAAGAAACACTCTATCCTTTAGAAAACATTTTTCCCCCTCTGTTCCCTCAAGATTCCTTAACTTTAACATTCCATACATTCCTGTTGGACAGCAGTGGTTGATAAGGCTACAGAATAACAAATCTAAATATATATAATGCATTTCATTTTTCAGTCCTGGAGTGTGTTTGACTCCTGAGTCTTTTGTGAGTTAGAAGATAATAATTTACCTCTGATACTTCCTTCAACCAGGAGGCTTAGATTACAGTGTTGATTTCCATTCCTTTGAGGTTTTAGACTTCTGGAGTTTTTTTTAATGCTGGAGAAATGTCTTTATTTTGCTTTACAAAATATTTCTGCTCTGGTGAGCAGGATGGAAAGAGTTACATTCACATTCTACCTGGGTATTATTCCAGTTTTGGGGGGAAAGAGGGGCCAGAATGGCTATTTCTTAAAGCCTTTCTGCCATGCAGAGCTTTGGAACTGATTACAGCTAAATGCTCTATGACATTTGTTTTTGTAGATGGATTCAAACTGACCACTGTGTGAGCATTAGCTGTTGTCAGTACAAACTCTGATTTTTACATGTCTGTGCACTTCCTGCGTTAAAATTAGAATCCTTTAAGAAAGCCATACCCCTTATCGAACGGCAAATGTAAACCAGAGTTGCTCTTTGTAGTTCACAATATATGGAGAATGATCTTCAGCTAGCAATATTTTGCTGGCACTTGACCTATCTTGGTATTTTCTAAGAGCCAGTCACACAGTTGGTTCAGTGCTGGACTGGAAGTAAAGAAACTGCTTTCTTTGTCCCAGCTCTGCCGACTCTGTGATCATGAGCAATTGGCATTTCCCTCTATCTCGGCCTAGGTTTCCATCTAGAAAATGGGACTATTGTACATCCTCTGCAAAGCAGTTTGACCTATATGAATAAAAAGTGATTTATAGAAGCAATGTATTAGTAATAACATTTTTGTTTATTAGTTACCTATCACTTGCCTGTAAAGGGCCTAAGTGACATAGCTCATCCTAACGGTTGGACTTACCATGATCTTTTTGTCTCCCCCCTCACAGAAACTTGCCTTCATGGTGTCTCTGGGACTAGTTACTCATGACCATCTGGAAGGTAGGAAAAATGTCTTAAATTGGTTCTTGAGGTCCCTATTTCATGGCCATATTGAATTGGAAGAACAGGTCCAAAATATGTCTGTATTAAATATACTATTTTCTTGCACAAAAGCACATTTGGGATGTCTGTACTCTTGATCTAACTTAATTTGTTGTGCATACTTCTTTGTTCCTCTTACTACCTTGAAACAAAGATCTCAGCTTATGCAGCTGAGATCAGTGATTAGGAAGAAAGTGTATGCTTTGATGGTAGGAAAGAAATGTGTGACAATCCCATTGCTTTCTGGACAGCCCCTGTATCTGCAAAGTTACACCAGGGGTAATTTTACTGTAACCCACATCCAGATTTTTCATTTATTTCATGCTTTCATGGGACTGTAATCTGTAGTGAATTAATTAGTAGATTATAATTGGGTTTATAATATAAACTCATTAATCCTACACAGTGCTCACAGGCTAATATTTCAATAGCTTGCATATTTCTGTACGGTATTTATTTTTAAGTATTAACAAGGTTACTAGAGGCTTTTTGTTTTAGATCCCCGCTACATTGATGATGAGTTTAAAATGTTGTGGAGTACTTGGTGAGAAGATGGCAGTCAGTTCATTAGTTAGTTGGGCACTGTGTGTGTATTCCTTGTCAGCTCTTAGTTTTCAAACCTTCAGAAATCAGAAGTATAACAAAACTGCCTATATTCAGCATGACTGCTGTTCTGTAGAAAGCGTCACAGCTCTTACCACATGCAAACTGAGGAATTCTGAAGACTTTATATAATTTCTGAGACCTGTTCTCTAACCTGAATGCTTTGTTTTACAAGAAATCCAAAGTAAGCGACAAGAGAGGAAAAGAAGAACAACAGCAAATCCAGTGTACAGCGGAGCCGTTTTTGAGCCTGAGGTATTAATTTTTTTTGCTGGGGAAAGCTCATATTTTCATTATGAACTTCTGTGTCTTTGTGCCATGTTAATACCTCCTAAGCTATCTCAGTTCTAACTAGACGGGCAAGCTATCATCTGTAATTTTAAAGGCCATTGCAATGATGTGGCCGTCGGATTTTTAAATAATAAACACATCGGGATGTTCTTCTAATACTTTTTCTGCCTTTTGCTATGTAAAGCTGATGTTAAATGGCAGTGTGTGTTAGTCTTACCGTGAGTTCAGCTTGTGCATCAGCCTGAAGCAGTCCAGATGTCAGAAGCAGTGTAAAGAAGCTCACTTTTCTGGAGCTGCGCTTTGGGAAACAGAGCAGCCAGTAATCTCACTTGTTAAAGCACTCAGCTGTCGCACATAGTTGTAGCCAAAAAACGTTCACCAACAAAAAGTGTTATATTCTTCCCTGCAGCGCAAGAAGAACGCGGTCACGTACCTGAACAGCACAATGCATCCCGGGACACGTAAAAGAGGTGAGGTACACTTAGACCTGTCTCCCTGCTGTATGCCTCTTCCTCCATCGTGTCTTTGCAATCCCCTTTGTTGATACGAAGAGCAAAGCAAGAGAGGACTCTACAGTACTTCATTTGTCCAGTAAATTTCCGTGGTAGACAAAGATCATGACTTCTAGGGATTAGCAAAATAGGTTTTATTAGGCAGCTCAATGTTTCGTTTCAGTTTCACTCTCCAAAAAAAAAATATATATACAATAGGTAGAGGAAAGTGAAAGGTGAGATGTTTGAACATCGTTTAGTGGTATAAAGCTGCTGTCAGGATCCTCTTGTTAATAACTAAATAGTATTGTTACTGTCAAGAGGAAGGTGGTTATGGAAAAAGTGTCTGTTCCCTGAATAGGAGAGGAAACTTAGCGTGACAAAAGCCTTGTTCCCCACTGGGAGTAGAGCTAGGTCCTTCAAAAGAGTTTATCTCGAGCAAGAAAGGCTATCGTGCTCATACTGAGCACTTTTCTGCAACCAGAGCGCCACTTATCCTAAAAGGAGAGATGATTTTTCATATAGGTATGTGGTATTATCCAGTAGAAATCCCTCTGTAGAACAGGTGAAATTTTAAGACTTAGGTTATGGCGAAACAGATGAGTCAGAACAGCATAGGAGAGAACACGATACCATTTTTTGTGCTTGGCATCAGCCGCACACATTCTTTCCCTGATTTTTGATGATTTTTTGCAGTCTTTAAAGACTTTTAATGCCTTCTCTACCCCTGAGTTTGCTGTCTAAAAAAAAATTAATCGATGAGATTAAAAAAACCACAGTCCTGCCTATCACTGACCAGTTCCATTATCTTTGGGGTTTGGCTACAAGGTCAAATATTCATTTGATATGTGCTCTCCTTGATACACCTCTTCAGTCCAGCAGGCAATGTGGCAAAGCTGACACTTCTGCAGCTATGCGGATTCTAAATAAACACACCTGCCTCTACTGCCATCCTCTAATAACATTAAACATATTTTTTAAAATTATATGATGGAGATTAGAGAGAGAGAGAGAGTTTTTTGCATTTACTCTGTGGATAAGTAAATGTTCCTTCTGCTAGTAATGATTTCTTAATTCTGTTTTATAACTCATTGTGAACAAGTACTGTATCAACGAAAACAATTGCATGCTTTTGTACTTGACACTCTCTTAGCCTGTTTTTGCACACTGACTGCTATTATACTTTCTTTTTTTTTTCCTCACACCCTGTTGTGAGCCTGTGTCTTGCATCAGCACCGAATTAGTAGCACACGTTTTCAGTTGACAAAAGATTTGGATGTATACAGTTGTTTTGTGATTGAGTATAGCAATATATCAGGTGAAAAGCTTATGCAAGCATGTGCCCTTGAGAGCTCTAGTTTAATTCTAGATGGTGCTGAGCAGGTCAGAAATTTCAGCCATGGACATCACTATCAGAAATCCGTTTCCAAGGACATACTTAGTTCTGGAATATATCCAGACCTTAAATGCAAGGTTTCGCCTGTTAATAGCTATAGACTGACAATCTGTAAACATAAGATCTGGGGAAATATTTCTAGATCCTAACTCCTTTATGTTTACATATCCATAAATTATCGTGGAGAAGGGGGGCAGAAATGATGGTTACATACTGGCTTTTTGCCGTCTTGCTTTGCATACGTAATTTAATGAAAATTGGTACCAAGACATTTTGCACTTCTGCTAGTCTAAAGGAGCATGTAGGAGTTGTGCATAATCAAACAGACTTGACTGAGAAAGTCTAAGAAAGAATACAGAATTTGAGGAGAGTTACAGAGGGAAGACCAGTGATAGGTTACAACTGGTAGTGCCGGTGCTATGGATCAGTCAAAAGGACCTGTTCTTGAGGTAGCCTAATTTAAAAAAAACATACCAGTAGGGTAGAAAGTGCTGATCTGTGGGTGAGTGGGTTTAAAAAAAGGGGAAGAAGAGGTGGGGGCTGGTGAGTGTTGGCCTCTGATAAAGGGCTTAACCTTTGTGTAGATTTGTGCTGGCACTAGAAAGATAGGAAGGTGTGGGATAACAGTAGAAAGGATTTAATAGCAGTTATTGTAGCTTCTCTCCAGCTTTGATGCCAACATGTTTTCCCTAAAAACTGAATAGACACATTTCGAAGGAGTGGCAAGTGTCCCCACGCTGCTTTTGTGGGAGCGATTCTTTGATCCTCTACAGAGCTTATTTCTATTTCCTTCTGAAATACATCTTTTAAATGTTCTTTCCTTGCAAAATCTACTTAGAGATTTCCTAAAAATGTTTAAATCTTTGCTTCTGTCCTTCCACTTGTAACTTTAATATTAACTTCCTCTCTGTGCTACATCATTTCCTTTTTCACGCTAGCCAATGAGGACCACTGGCCAAAGGTATGTAAGATCATTTTTCCTTTTTTTTTTTTTTTTTTTTTTTTTTTTTTTTTTTTTTTTTTTTTTTTTTTTTTTTTTTTTTTTTTTTTTTTTTTTTTTTTTTTTTGTGTTCCCTGTTGTTAACATGTAGGTCGTCCACCTAAATACAACACGGTGCTGGGGTTCGGGGCTTTGACCCCCACATCCCCTCTATCCAGTTATCCTGACTCCCCCGAAAATGAAAAGACAGAGACCACATTTACTTTCCCCGCAGCTGTTCAGCCTGTGTCCCTGCCTAGCCCCAGCTCCACAGACGTAAGTAACTCTTGGGGAGGGGGTTACTTTTAGAAAGATACGCAGAAAACCAGCCATGAGGAAAAATCACCGCAGAATTTTGTTTCTTTAGGCTCACTCATCGTTTGTCCTGATTCAGTGCGGTGAACCGGTCCAGCGTTCTTTTAACACCCTTCCTTTTTCCTCCTGCACCTATGTTCTTATCCTGCGGAGATTTTATTCCTAACTCCTTCAGTGGATTGAAACCTCGGGAGGCGCCAGGCGTGCTAGATGAGCTCATTTCCTTTGTGCGGGGCCTGAGATCTTGTCTGACTGAATTGAGGCTGTCATCCATGAAAAGGGGGGAAGGGGAGAATGAAAAGTATTACTTAGAGACCGTAATAACAAAAGGTCGGTGTGTTTCTGAAATGAGAGAAGGAAGGAAACCTCTTGGATCACTCAGGACAACCCAGACCAGCGTTCACAGCACTGGTTATGGCAGTTTTGATGTCCTGGCATAGCTAAATACCTCACCCCTGCAGTCAGATCACAAAATCTGTCTTGAGTGAAATCTGGTCATTTTCTTACAATTTATGAAAAACCAAGTGTCCTTATTTTAAGTTAATTCAAAGATAAGATTTGCTGCTCAAAGCACAACCTTTTTTCAGTTGCTGAGAACTAGCCAGTTCATTTCATTCTTTCTATTTCTTGCAAAAAAACAAATTAAAGGCCTCGCATAAACTTTAAAAGATAAATGGTGTAGGAAGAATTGGACTGAGTCACCGTGTAGGTCCAAAATGACATAATGAAGGGACTGCTGTACACTGTGATTTGTGTGAAAGTGTACTGTGACTCTTCAGGAGGGGTGAAACAATTCATTGCACAAAAAATCTCAGTTGTAAGTGTACTTCCAGTAAAGTGCTTGCCTTTTAATGACTACTACTTACTGGGCACAGTTTAAAAAAAAAAAAAAAAAAGGTGTTTGCTTATTTCTTCATGCTGGTGCTGCAAACTCCTTCTGCAATCTGAGTCAGAGCAGTCTCTTCCCCCACCCTCCTTTTGTTAAAAAACATATTATCACATATAATTGAGGTGCAACCGTTTAATATGGGCTTTAAGAAAGAGAAGGGCTGCTTTATTTTCATCTATGCAGTTGCATCATTGTAAATACATAGACTGAGACAGCGACTCTCCTGGCCACGTACAGGAGGAAATAGAAGCCAGCTTCTTGCCTCTGAACTGTATTTGTTCTGCAGAGGTGACAGGAATAGAAATAGTGCTAGTGTGTCTGAGTCACTGAAATAAATAGATGCAATTCCGATACCCAGGGAGTATGTATGTGAAATTAAAAGGTTCTCTTTTATATAGTCACTTTTGAGAGCAGAATAGCACTTGACTGTAAAACCCTTTTCCTGACGGTCAAATGGACGCGGCTGTGGAACAGCCCCTCAGGGGGAAGGTAGAGCAGCTCCATCTCTGGGGCCTTTTGAAAGCAAGCAGTACAAACAACGAGAAAACATGCTGGAGAGCACTTTTTTTTTTAATTTTTTTTTACATTGGCCCCAAGAGAATGACTGGATAATGTGGTGGGGGTCTTTTCCACCTCTGACTTGTATGTGTATACAGCCGAGTCTTTTTCCGCTAAGAGCTCTCAAAACAGCATGATGAGTTGTTGCCCTGTGTTCTGCAGTGCCTGGGGGCAGCAAGCTAAATTGTGAATTTCTGTAGCATCCAAATCTAGTTCTTAATGGCCTGAATTTTCTGAATTTGGTTATTATCTAGGCCTAAGTCCTGGATTGCTTTAATAGTCATTAATCAATGAAAAGTATTTTAAAGGAGACAATGGAAGATTTACACAGCAGATAATTAACATTCTCTCTTACCTGAGCACATTATAATAAAGCACAGTAACACTCTTTCCCCTTTAGAATAAGGTATAAATCTCCTGTATCGTGTTACCAGACAAGTCCTTTAGTTTGTACAGCACCAACATTTTGTGGGTTTAATTTTTTGAAACAATTTTATCCCAAAGTCCCATTCAGTGCATATTCACTATCATTCGGGCTGATTCGGTAAACTTCTCAGAAATATTTGATATTGAATTCCATATAAAATAAAATACATGTAGAAGCAGAAAATATATTTCAAAGTTACTCATAAAAATAGTCTTTTAACTAAAAGACAAACAAAATTTGAGCCTTCAGACAGCAAAATATCAGGAAGCAAGTAAATCTGTTCTTCTGTCATTACATGTTATAATTCTTACTTGTTAATTATAAAGAGAGGAGTGGTTTCATGAGCTGGAAGGTAGTCCTGTGAATATGTTCTCATAAAATTGCTGTATAAGCTTGTGCTGTCACATCCCTTTTTTGTGACTAGGTTTCCCCCGTTTATCCATTCAGCATGATGTTTCCTTTTCCCATCTGAGTCTTAAGAACTTAGCAATACTTGCAAAAACCTTTAGCATCCTTGGCTAGAAAAGTGCTGTATAATGCTGGAAAAGTACTATATATTTAAACACCAACAGTACGAACCATGTTGGAGATTAAGACAAAGAGGAAAATTAGGTCTTTTGCATTTCAGGGACTTAAAAATGAAACCACGACAAGTGCATGCCAAAGTAAAAGGCTATTTCAGAAGTCTCAGTTAAAACAATTGAGCAGTTCCTCAGACAGATACGGAAGAAAACTGCGGTTTTGCCCATATTCAAACTATTTTTTTTGCATTAATTTGCTGAGAAGGTCCAATTCCTGTAGGATTTGGAATGGAAATTTGATATTTAGCACTTGAGTGCTCTTTGTCTTTAGCCAACATGTGAAAATTACAAATCAGGCGGAGCACTTGGCACCAGGCACCATGCCCCACAATGGCCTTCTTGCCTTTCTCCTGAGTTGTCATTCTCTGAATGACAGGGATGAAGTTTGGAGGGAGGATGAAGCAGGAACTTGAGAAGAGATTGGTGATGAGGATGGAGGGGTAGAAGGTAGAAATAAAAGCTCAGAAAAGGAAGGAAGGAATGCAGTAGGTAGGATTGAGCAAAACTTCCCTTTTTTTCCTCTCTTTTTTTTTTTTTCCTATTTGGCAGTTGGCTGTGAACCACTTGGTTATGTGTGATTCTTCCTTACGCAGTAGTAGCATATTCACCTGGAAGATAGCAATTGCCTTTGACAGTCAATTACTCAGCAGTAAGAGTAGTGCAAAAATCTCTATTCTAGTGATGGTTCAAGTCTGTGGTCACAAAATGCCTTTTTATTAGTAAACCTTTTATATCAAAGCAATGTTTCAATTGAGAGGAGCATTAGTGAACACTCAGATTGCAAAGTCAAGTGCATAACAGTGAGGAAATTCCAGAATTATTCTTCTGGAATTACTATTATTATTGCTTCTGATAACTTAATTCACTTATATCATACATTATGATATATAGATATATTATCATAAATATAGATATATTTATATGGTCATGAACAATTCCTGTTGCAGAATGTTTAGATATAAATATAGGTATTACACATTCAAACACAGAAACTACATGTACTTCTGATTTGATACTGTATTATTCAGTTCTGTTGCCTAAAGCCAGGCCCTGCTGCTCCAGATACTTTATAAAAATAAAGAAAACTGTTAGCTGTCCAAAAAGGTTTCATTTATTTTCCCGGCCTCTTGGTGTGGAGGAAGTAGAGCAAAAAGTGACGTTAAATCACCTCTTACGGTCTGTGTTCTGAAATTATTCTTCAGTCTGTTCAGCATGTGTTAGAGCAGCCTCAGTGAGCTCTGCATTAGCCTAAATTGGCTGCCTGTAGCCTTCACGGAGCTGGCCCAGAAGCTGAGATCAGTGGGGTGCATGTCACAGCATCACATCCAGCCCTGCCCCCCCTTATGCATATATTTATTAACTGCCCGTAAAACCCAGGGCATTTCTTTGGAATCAAACAGTGGCTGGGATTTTGCTAAGGCCGGTTATTAATTCTGAGGAAATGCCCTGAATTTTGCATTACCGAAAATAGGGCTGTGGATTTTGTGCGCCTGTGTTGTCATCTCAATGCCTTCAGCCGCACTGCACGCTGACCAGCTGTGTCACTTCAGGTTTTTGCACCATTCAGTTGAATTTAGAAGGTTCTGGGTCTAAATTTCTAAACGTCTCCCCCTCAAGAAGCAACTGCACGTGTGTCTCTTGCGTAGGTCTCTTTCCACAGGGTATTAGACAAAACAGGTCAGGTTTTCAACACACCAATAGTTTTGCACCTGAGCCAGTCACCAAGTGCCATCGTGTAGTCTGTGGCAACCAAAGCACCTTGGGACATGGAGTTCTCGAGAATGAGAATTTTCTTCTAAAATATGAGAATTTCCCTCTTTAATTTTCCCTTAGGTTATAGGGGATTTTGTTTTAGCTTATATGATGTGTCCTGCCTGCCTTCTTTTCCTTGTACTCGCAGAACACATGAGAAAGGAAAAGAAGCTCTTCCCAGCCTGGTTACACACAACGCTACACAAGAGGCATGAAAAGTCACTCGTTTAATTCTTCACTTAACACTGAGGAGCTCTTTGGTGTTAAAGGATGGAATAATACCATAATCCAGCTCTCAATGATCCCTGAGACTTAGGGAACCAAAACGTGGCACTGAAAATTCACTAAAGATTGATCCTTTGCAAAATGTGACATCAGTGCTAACCTTGGGAGTTAAAGAGAAGAATAGCCTTCCCTTTGAAGAAAGGCCTCAGCAGCAGCAGAGACAGGGAGTAGAAACCTGAGGCGGATTGCTTGTGTGTCATTCTTCTAATATGTTTAATATTTTATCCATAGTAGAGATTAGTGTCATCTTTCTTGCCTGGCAACTTCACGTGTGAGTGCACAGCCAAGTCTGCTCTCCCTCCAAATTGAGAGGACTTATTCACACACGTGAAAAGACTGTGCGGGTCAGAGTGAAAACCTTGGCACCCGTTGGTATTTCATACAGGGGGAGTGTATACACACACACCTTAAGATCACCGTCTTGCAGATCTGGTGTGTGTGAAAGTTTGACTGAAGTTGCCTATCTCAGACTCCAGGTGGAACCTTGAATAGGTCAAGTTGGTAGGACAGCCCATAGGTGGTGAGAGGAGAGGGCTGGGGTGTCCCTCTACCCCTCTCTGGATGCTGAGCTGTCTGTCTTTCATGCCTCTTTGTTCAACTATCCAAAACCCAAAGAAAACCAAACAGAAACACCACCACCACCCCCATAAGCATGAGATGGGAGTAACAGGAGGAGAGAGAGAGAAGAAAAAGTGACAAAAATCAGACCTACCTTTCTGGGAAATTAATGGCTGTAGAAATCTCTGATGGTGATGCAATGGTAACTAAACCTGGTTTTCTTAGGAGACGCTGCCGGTAGTAGTTTGAATTCTTTCTTCAAAAAACCCCTTGGTTAGAAAACCTCTCTTGGTATTCCCTCATCCTGGCTCTCAGCCTATGTTAGTGATGAAACAGAAACCGCTCTCTATAGAGAATGAGAAAATTTTGAGTCACAGCTTTTTTGGTGCAATTTGAGGTAACCTAAGTGGAGTAAAAGGAATTGTCTCAGAACATAATTCATTCTGTTCTTTTTCATTTACAAGCACAACAGCTTTTCCTTCCAGTTTCATTTTTAAAGGTGACCTAAATATCTGACAGTGTTCTTTTAAGTCATTCAATTGGGGTTTCTTACATACCGTTACTGGTAAGAGACAGCCTCATCAGCATTCCCAAAGTGGAATTGTGCTTACATCCAGAAATGAGAAGGGTTAAGAAAGTGGGTAGCTCATCCCTTTAGGCAAAAAAAAAACCAAACAGGGTAAAGGGGGAATCTTGAAGAAGGCAGGAGGTGAAGCAGTTGTTAAGAGAAGCTATGGTAAGAGGTGTTTGCTATAACATTTTGCCTTGGGAGGACAGAGGGAGTGTTCGGGAGAAGAGATGTCAGTGTTTCTGACATCCTGCCTGCTTTTCCTGTTTCGTGTCCTAAAAAGGGGTTTGGCCATTTGGGAATCCCCTTAGTTTGTGCTGTAAACTTTGCATTCAACTAGGATGTAGATGTCAAAGGTCAAAGTTCACTTTTTGCCTTCTCTCTCTCTCTTTTTCTCACCCACACCCCTTCCCCTCAATTTTATAGGGCGATATCCATGAGGATTTTTGCAGTGTTTGCAGAAAAAGTGGGCAGTTGCTGATGTGTGACACATGTTCACGTGTTTATCACCTGGACTGTCTGGACCCGCCTCTGAAAACCATTCCCAAGGGCATGTGGATCTGTCCCAAATGTCAAGACCAGGTACTGTTTGATAGACAGGGAGAGTTATACACAATGCACTGTAAAGATTTTTCCGCGTTAAAGAAAATAACCGGATCACTTGGCTTACTTGGATCAAGACAGCCCGACACTCAGCAGATCTATTTGATCTGTAATAGGGCATTGGATCGAATGACCTCTGCTGATGCGTGCAAATACAAAACTGTGAAGTCTTGCTCCCAGATTTGGGGTCCTTATTTGTTACCCTCGCTTTTACTCTTTTTCTGGGCCAAAGCACACAGACTTTTGGGAAAGGTTCTTCTAAGACCCGTAGGAATTTTCCTGTTCGTCTTAAGCTTGTTGTTTCTTCAGAAGTTATTAGTATATTCTTCTGAACAAATAAATAAAGCATTTGCACAAGCCTACCTCAATAGACAGAGCAAATATAAGCCCCTGTTTGCTCATATAAATCAAATACCAGAGAGGTTGTCTTCAGTGATCTCTTTAATAATATCATCCAGCATCAGTATAACGAGGACAGGTGAACAGTTTGGTTCTTCTTCCTTCCTTCTGAAAGCACACAATTGAAGTGAACAGAGGATATGTTAATATTATTTTTTTTTTTAATAATTGCGTTGTAGACGAAGTAGTAAGCTATTGTATTCCTAACCCTTACATGGAACTCCAGAAGCTGCAAAGGCTTGCTGATAATCAGCAGACTGAAGCTGTTAGCGTTCTGTCTGATTTAGCATATTGCTCGGTCGCCCACGTGACCTTCGGTTGGCCAGATGGTAACATAAAAAACCAGCCTGTTCAGAATATGCTGTTCAGAAGAAATAAAATGCAAAACTCAAATGACTTGGTCAGTAGTTGCAAGTGAGGCGGGGGTGTTACCACTTCCCTGCTCCTGCTCTTGCCTGCTCTGGCTTTATCCCTCCTCTTCATCCTTCTGTGATAGTTTCCCACAAAATGAAGGGGGAAAAATCTGAGATAGTTCTCTGTAAAGTGACAGAGCACACCTCTGATTCACTTATTCAAAATACATGTCTTTCCTCTCAAAATAAAGCTTGTTAGGAAGGAGTACATAGGAAGGATCTGAAAGGTATAAATGGTGCTTACCCTTATAAAGAGGGTTTGACAACCCTATTAAGGTGATTCCGAGAAGAAGAGGAGATCAGACGGTTTCATGTTTTACTAGCCAGGAAGCATGATGTTTGTATGGTGTGGAGACTGCTCTGTGCCATGAAAAGTTTTCTCCCAGAACAACTAAGATCAGCAATTTGTCTGAACCACGAAATAACGTTTATGTCTCCTGGCAAGTTTGAGTTCAGATATATTATCCTTTCATTCCTCTTTTAAGTTGTTCGGTTTCATTAGTAGAGTTTATTTGTGGCTATGGAGGGAATTTGAGAAAATGCTGACATTTGTAAGAAGCAGGCCTGCTTTGTGGGAGCCACAATACAGCTGTGAATAATTCCCTCTGTTAAATCTCAGAAGAGGTCTGTGAAGCTTCATGTTAACAGGGCTGAGACTAATGATAGCCATAAAAAAAATCCCTGTCTTTCCCTCTATCTCCTCTTTGCTTTTCTAGGGATAGACTGTGTAGCAGCTAAATCTCTAAATGCTTTTCTTTCAGATGCTAAAGAAGGAAGAAGCAATCCCGTGGCCAGGAACTTTAGCAATTGTTCATTCATATATTGCATATAAAGCAGGTAGGAAAATGAGGAGCAACGCTTCCATTTAACTTTTAGTAATGGAAGGTGTTATTTCGGGAATGGCATAGAATGGTGCTTCCTTTAAAAAGGAAATTAAAGGGGAGGAGCCTTAATAACTAGTGAAGTGAAAATAGCAGTCTAAATATTTGTTAAGCCTTCTGTGACACTTGTGTATGTAGGTAGAATTTTGGGGTGACTTAGTGCACAAGTTGTTGAATTGACTTTAAACACAATTACGCCTTTATGTGAACCATTTTAGAGCCTCTGTCCACTGTTGTTAACAGGAACATTTTAAATATTCTGATTAATATTCTGTTTTGTAGCTAAAGAAGAGGAAAAACAGAAACTACTTAAATGGAGTTCAGATTTAAAACAGGAAAGAGAACAACTAGAGCAGAAGGTCAAACAGCTCAGCAATTCTATAACGGTGAGTATTGCTCTCCTAAAGAGCTCTGCACCTGTGTTCTGGAGAGTGAGTCCATGTACTAGACCTGTCTTCCGCTGGATTTACTGGGAATTGAGTGAGCACTTACCTGTGCTTTTCTAGGACTTTGGGGAGCAGGAATGAAATACAGGCAACATGCACTTAGATGGAGCCACTTACACATGATCCATGCTGACTGTATGTTGTAGAGGTGCATTGACTATAATATCAGTAGGTGACAAATGTGACCCAGAGCATTATTTTCTGTGGGCAGTAGATTAAGTGAAATTCTCCAGTGGCTCACTTAAATATGAATTGTTGGGCCTCGGCGTGAGTTACAGGCTTGTTGTGCTTTCCAGACTTTCCTAATACAAAGGTGACCATTTGCTCATGACTGGCCCTTGGGTTCTTGACACGTTGCCTTGGCAGTCAGCAGCTGGACCCTGTGCCTGCCTCTGCATAATATTAATTAGAAGATGTCGTGCTTCTAGCCAGAAGCTGTAGTTTCCACTTCAGCTTATTGCAGTAATTGGAGCATACCTATTAATTTGCTCTCTCTTCTCACCTTAATACACAAATCAGGATCTTGAGTTGCCAGTGTGAAGTTTGAGTCCCTCACTTAGGGTAGCCTTAGTCAGTATCATAGAATGAAAGATATTGAAATCTTATGTGGCAGCATCTGTAAGGCTGCGTACAGAAGTACAGACTTTTTTTTTTTTAAAAAATACAGATGCACTTTCCGATCTGCCTGTCTTTACCTATTAGAACAAAAGTAAGTGTCCTATGTTTAAAGACCCCTAAATGCTGACGATTGTGAGCAAAGAAGCGGTGAGAGGTGCTGTTTAGTACTTCTGGAGGCTGTCATCTTCTGGTTAGCAGTAGCTGGGCATAACCTGAGCAGCACTGACACTGTTTCTCAGTCACGTACCAGTAAGGAGAATGGTTTATTTTCTGTGATCAAGTTGTTGTTTGTACTTTCATTGGAACTGTCCAAATAAGACATAATAGGTCTAAATTTTGTGGTGTTTTTATGATATGAAAATAGTGAAGCTGAAACCAACAGTGTCTAGAGATCAGCATGGATAATAGGTTTAAAAAATGTAGGAAGGTTGCCATCTTCATGTAAGAACCTGAATGTTACAGACGTAGCTACCATCCTCTCCTTTTTGAGAGTTTCAAATATAGATATAAGCAGTTTTTCATCCTTGAAACATCTTTTTTTTTTTCAAGTTATCTTACCCTGACTCTTAAGTGATGAGCTGGCTAGGTTACTACCGCTTCTAAGAGAAAGAAGTGGCCACAAAATAAGATTTTCAAGTGAAGAAGGGCTTGTTTTTCTTTTCAAGTGCCCCTTTATTTCTTAAGAGGAGGAAGTGATGTTCCTGCTAAAATGTATGTGAAAGCAAAGGCTGTATCCCATTAGTGGCACGCACACACGCTGTCAGCAGTCAGCTGCGGCAGGATGCTTGGGTTTGCAGATCTGAGCTAAAGAAATTTCAGCAATGCTGAAATAGAAAAAACACTAAGAACATATACCTGGAGGTTTCCCTTCAAAAGGAACACAGAGGGATGGAGCTGTCTGTGTGGACTTGTGAAACACCTTGGGATGAAAGGGGGGCCGTACCAGGTGACAGCTACGTAGAGGCAGTGTAATTCCTCAGCCTGCAAACACGAATTCTGCGGCGAACACAGACCTGAGACTCTTTTTCTTCTGGGCTGGGAAAGTGAAATTGCAGCTGCAGTCCTTTCTGCGTGCTTACATTTAGATCCGTGAACATCGTATTCCTTCTCTTACCGTCTTTCGTTCATAAGCTTGAACTTGTTACTGCTTTTCTCTTTTGCTGCAGAAATGCATGGAAATGAAGAATACCATCCTTGCAAAACAGAAGGAGATGCACAGCTCCTTGGAGAAGGTAAAACAGCTGATCCGCCTCATCCAAGGCATCGACCTTTCAAAACCCATAAACTCTGAAGTCAATTCAGTAGCCATCTCCAATGGCATGGACTCCACTAACAATACTAATGCTGCCACCTCCACCTTAGCCCCCTCCCCTTCCCAGAGCTGCATGGTGAACTGTAACAAGAGCGATGAGACTAAATAACACAGCGAAGCTAAGAAGGGGCCAAGGGAGGTGGCGGCGAGGAGGAAGAGCAAAATAACGAAACTCTAGAAAAGCAAAACCGGATTTCTTCTGGAAAGTGCAGAATTCTTTAGTTCTTTGGTTCCAGAGAGAGCGTGAAGATGCTTGTGCCAGGCGGCACCGGAGTTTGCCAATTGATCCTTCTTATTCTGTGTGTACATGCAAAGTTTGGATCACGTTACATGAATAGTGCCAGCTGGGGGTTCTTTGCCAGCACCATGCCAAGTGAAATAATATATTTACTCTCTCTATATTTTACACCAGTGTGTGCCTGCAGCAGCCTCCACAGCCACTATAGGTTTGTTTTATTTTTGTTTGGGGTGAGGAGCAGGGATGAGGGAGGAGAGCAGGTTTCAAATCCTTATTTGCAGAACAGTTTGTTTAGCTAGGGAAAAACAAAAACAAGTCCAAAGAGCCTGTGGGCTTTTCCTGTTTCTAAACTCTCAGTACTATTAAACCAAAAAACCAGAAATATAAATTATCAAATCCCAGTGCCCAGAAGGGACAAGTCTATCAAATAAGCAGTATTTACTATTGTTTAGACAGGAGATGTACAAAAGGAAAGGAGATGGACTTTTCACTGAGTAACCAGCACATGTACAGGCTGAGGATCTACTGTCCCAACAGCTTTGGGTTAATCCTGTTTCTTCACATTAACCAACAGACATGCTTTGCAGAATTGGTTTGGGTCCTCACTCTCATCCAGAAAGCCTGTGTTGGGAATGGGGAAATGGAGGGCCAGAATCCAGGGTCAGCTTGGAGCGTTGGATGGAGGTGTCCCAAGAGAAAATGTGCATTGATTACTTGAAAATGAGATTCCAACCCTTTTCTATATTTATAAACAACAAAGGTATCCTGAACAAAGTAACACATGACCCAGATGTGTGAACTGAACAGAGAAATGTCCTTTTCTTTCACTTCCTTTCTCTTCTTTTGGTAACAAGAACTAAATAAGGAATAGAAAAGCTGTTTTTCAGGCTGACAGTCTAATTAAAGAGGTAGATGGGACCTTGCATGGTATAGATTAGAAGTAATAGTGTCAGTGAGATACAGTGAGTCTTTGTGAGTCCTTGTGTCATCGTTTTGGGCACTGTTTTTTTATGCAAGGGCAAAATCTTTGTATCTGGGGGAAAAAACCAACTTTTTTAAATTAAAAAGGAAAATAAAAGATATTGAGGTCTTCCTAGTGTTACTTAAAATAAGAACAAGGTAAGAAACATTGTAAAAAAAAAAAATTACAAAAGTGCTATTTGTTTCCTAAACAAGTGATTTCTATTAAAAAGGTGTCAGAACTGGAGAAAATGCTGTGTACTTAGAATTTTTTAACACAGACTTTGCTTATTTATGACAACGTTCTGCTGTGTTTGTGTTTTAAAATCCAATGGGACAGTTTCCATAGGTTATACAATACACGCCACTGGCTAAACTCTGAAAGAGAATCAAATCCTACAGGGCTGGAGCTCACCCCGCCTGGAGGATCTGCCAGGCTGGTTTAAGAAGTTCATCTCATGTATGATCTTTTGACTCTAGATAGCAAAGCTTGCCTGTTACTGTGGGGGCCGGCTCAGTTTGGAGTGCTGGTCCTGGTTTGTGTCCCAGAGCTGCATAAACATTTGGGCAAAGCCCGTTTCCACTGGAAGTATACTGGGAAAACTCCCTTTTCCTTCCAGTGGGAGCAGAGTTGAGCCACGCAAGGTGAGGCAGAGTCCCTGGTGTGGTGCCCTGGAGAGCGTGCGTTGGGTGGCGAGGCAGAGCTGCTCAGCTGTTCCTAGCGGAAGACGGAAAAGCTTTGGATTTCAAGGAAGCATTTCCGAGCAAGAACAAGTGAATACTCCAGACGCTCCATAGCCTGAGAGAGTCTTTTTGCTGCCACAGCCAAGTTTGCTTCTGTGGGATTCTCGGAGCTGTTTTCTTCGCTCTCCTTTAGGTTGCCCTTCTGCCCTTTAAGGACTTTTATTCCTTCTCTAGGAGTGTGCACTATTTTCAGCTCTGAGCTCAGAACTGATATCCCGACTTCTCACATTTGTCTGTAACTGGGAAAGTGACTCTTATGTGCACTTCTCAGCTGAACCTGTGATAACCTAGACTCTGTCTTCTGATGTTTGAGTTCTGTTCTGGAACTAGCAGAGCTGGAAGGATAAGTTAGCAGGAGTGGCAGGGAGACAGCTGGGCAGATGACGCCAACACTGATCACGCTAAAAATGTCCTTGCATCAACCCGGTTACCAGTGGGGGTCATTACTGTAGGGCAGCACTGGGCCAGCAACCCATGGCATTTGGACAAAGGACCACGTATTTCGAGGGATGAAGAGAAAAAACAAACTGAACGTGAGACTTCTTTCTTTAGAGTATGAGCCATCAGCTAACAGCCACTCAGGAGAAACTCTCTTTGACCAGACTGTTCTCTAGCTGACCACTGGGGTAACTCTTAACATCATCTTTGGAAGCACCGAGTACGTTCCTGGTAAGACACAGTCTCTAGGGATAAGTGTGCTGAGTTTTCGTGGTTCTCATGTTCTTATTGCTGGCGTTGTCCTCTGAGCTCTCTTGGAAGCACTGCACTAGTTGGGGGTGGCAGGCCATGCCTGACGACTCTATCATCCTTATGTTTTCTTTGCCAGTTCAGGAGGCGATGGAAGTGAAATTCACTGGTAGCCATATTTAAATTTGAGCACAGTTAACCACCCAGGAGATGTTAAAACAGCCATTACTGCTTTTCTGAGACATCTGCTTGTCTCCAGAATCCAAGTAGATAAGTATAGACTTTTATGTCCCTTTTGTTACACCGTTTGTGTTCCAGACTGTAAAAGGATGCTTTTAGTTAATCATTACCTGGCAGAGAAATGATCTTAACTTGGACTTTTTGATGCTGGTAGGTAGTTTTTTCTCTCTCTCTTCCTGATCCGGTTTGGATGCTTTCCCTCCTGGCTCTGCAGCCGTATCCATCAATAGGCAAGGAGCATTCCCAGGGCTGCACTGACACTGCAATGATGCCGCTACGTAGACACAAGCAAATTGGCATTATCTCCTCCCAAGTAGCAACAATAGGGTGGAAGGTGAATTGGCATTTACTAAATACAGAGGAAAATGGGTTTTTTTTCCTAGCTGCTCTGAGGTGTTCCAGTCAAGGGAGAAATTTAAACTCTTCGACAGCTTAAAACTCAAGCTTGGCTTCGGTTTGGATTATTTGGGGTTTTTCCTCATGTAGTCTTTGAGGTGGAGTGATTTTTGTACTAAAACTGCTGCTCTTCGGGAAGCTGTCATAATGACTGGCGTTTTGTATTTCCAAACCAGCGTCAAGATACTCACTAATTCTTATGTCATTGCTTGTCATTGGTAGGAAATAAGTGGCTTTGAAATCTCTGTTGTAAAGGAGGAGATGAGACCACAGAGGAAGCTCCTATCAGAGGCAGTCCTGGCTCTCAGCCCAGCGCGAAGGGCTTTAAGAAGTCACCCTTGCTCAGAAATAGAGTAAGCATTGCAGAAGTAGGTTGTTTTTCCTCCCCCCGCCCCCCCCGCCTTCTCCTTGCAATCTGTTCTTCAAACAGCTGGAAAAGCCTGTTGTGGTCAGAGAGGGAAAGCTAGCGTGTGACCTGGCTAGAAGAATTGGTTGGTATTCTCATTGCCTTGGGTTTAGAGCCGGCGGTGGGTTTAACGTTGTATGAAACAGGGAAAAGAAGATATTTCTAGGGATGGCTGGCAGGCAGGGGGAGTGGCGTGGATGGTCCTTCAAAAGACATGATGAGCCAGGAGGTACCATGTTGGTAGGATGAGCTCACGGTTTGCACGAGCAAAAAGCAAACCAAGGACTTAGTTCTTCGTTGCTAGCAGGTTTCTGTCGGTGGGGATATGAATTAAAAGCCGCTAACCTAGAAATTAAAGAGGTGATAATTTTGTGGGCAGATCTGTTGGTTTCGTTGGTGGTGGAAAAAACAAGATGGCATTTTACCCTTCCTGGCTGACCAGGCTTAAGAAAGCACATCTGTATCCCAGCTGTCTAGAAACGTGAACCCTGATTCTGACCTCTTTGGCTTCAAATCATCTTCTTCCCTGTACTGTTGCAGAGGCAGCCCTGAAAAGCAGCACGATGAGCATTCAGGAGGACCCAGAGTGAAATCTCCCTCTTAGCCCCACCAAGCTGTGGCAGCCTACAATACAGGGAGTGAACTCTGACATTTCCTTCCCGTGTGGATAAAGTGGAAAATACTTGTGAATTTGCAGTGCACGTATTTTTCTCTTTTTTTTTTTTTTTTTTTCCCCCCCAGCTGGGTTGCACCCTGCTCTCTTTGCTTCTGAAGCACTAACGATGAATACATGTTTTTTAATGAAACATGGTTTTAAAAGAGCGTATTCAGACGTCAAACCAAAATTCACTCTTTGACTGAGGGCCTCTCTCAGTGAGCTGCTCAGATAGCCGCTGAAATGCCCGTCTTACCCTTCCCTGTGGACCGTGCCCCTCGGGGCAGAATTTGTCGTGTCTTTTCAGAACTGCTTTGACCCTTCTTCACCTCCATCTGTCCTCCTTGGGGATTCGGAAGATCCAGGGCAAGTTCAGCCTTGCTGGGTTACTGCAGAGGGTTTTCTGACGAGCGTGTAGAAACTCTTCAGAAGAAGAGTCAGGAACCTGGAGGAAAAAAAAAGGAAGATGTTTTGTCGTGCAGCTCATTCAGGTGGCACTTAGGCTTGCCTGGCCAACAAACTACCTCAGCAGAGGCCGTTCCCAAGTGGATTCTGTAGTTTCTGGTAGTCAGAAGGCAAGAGGTCTTCAAAGAACCCTTCCAGCAGCCGGCTAGGTACTGCTCTCTGAGGGCACGTGGGCGAGCCTCGCAGCAACGCTGCTGTTGGATCCTTGTTTCCAGTGGTCAGACCCTGGGCCAGGGAATGCCCTAAAAATCCGGTGGGATCAGGAAAACACAAGAGCTGCAGGCATCTTGTCTCCGGGTTATTGCTGTCTTCACTCAGATCCTTCCGTAAGCCGCAGTCCTGTTTGTAACGCCTCCAGAACGGAATGTAATACTTGAAAAATATGACTCTCTCGATCCTTTTACCTTTAGCTCCCGTTTCCCCCCTGTTTATCTTTTATCTGGGACAAGAACTTTCTGCATCATTGTGTCTTGTATAGGCTGAGCACATAGTTGAAACTTGCCAATAAAGACAATTATTTATACCATGCACTGGTAAGCTTGGTAATTACAGACCCATGGAAAGACAAAACGCCTCGCCTAGAGGTTAATTTAAGATGTGGGCTTCTTTCAGAAAACCAAGACCTTACCTGTGTGAGGGTCTGTCTGTAGCCCCTGTCAGCATTACTAAACTGGAAACGAGGGTGGTGAGGCACTGGAACAGGTTGCCCAGGGAGGTTGTGGCTGCCCCATCCCTGGAGGGGTTCAAGGCCAGGCTGGATGGGGCTTTGAGCAACCTGGCCTGGTGGGAGGTGTCCCTGCCCAGGGCAGGGGGGTTGGAACTTGATGATCTTTGAGGTCCCTTCCAACCCTAACCATTCTATGATTCTATGAAAACAGGCTCACCCGGGAGCGTTGGTGCTGTGAAAAACGGCTGTGCTGGAGTCTGTCCCCTGAGAACAGTCGGGCCAGAGCTTCTCATCTTCCCTGGCCAGAGCTGCAGGGGACAGGGGAAGGGACAGAAGCCTCTTTTGAGAAGCAAGGGCAGTGAGACAGGGGTACAGGGCTGGAGACGGGGGAAGGAAGAAAAGAAGCAGGAGGAGCAGAAGAAGATTACATGGGGTAAGGAGAAGAAAAAGAGAAGGAGGGAAAGTGAGGTGAAATAGGGCTCCACTGTGAGGACACAAGTCTCCCTGCAGGTACGGGGTTTGAAAGTGCAGCGGGAAGACTAGAACAAGAAAAGGCTCTTTATGCCACCTCGGTTTCTGACTGGGGTTGATCTGTGTTCCAAAGCGTGGTGGAAGAGAGTTCCTCAGCTGCAGATGGGGAAGGAAGTGGGCAATAAGGCATCCCCAGCTCTGCTTCTGCTGCCGAGTCGTCCCACCCTGACCAGAGCCTTGTTTGACCCCTCTGCTACAACGTGGGACGAGGCAGATCAAGCAGAACTTGGGGCCTGCTCTAATCTGGACTGAGTTAATTAAAAAAATTCCCGGGACCAGCCAGAGGTTCAGCTCTCACCAGTGTGGTTTAAACCTCCCTAGTTTGAGTGGCTCCATCAGTTGAAACCCGTCTCAGCTGGGTCCTGAGTGAGCAGAGGAGACGATGCCGGGCAGGACCTGCGAGTCAGGTACTTCTCGGCTGTCTCTTGGAGTTATCTTCGCGAGGTTCCTGCTCTCTGGGCCGTGGCGCCCGGCAGTTCTGTGCCAAAACCCTTCTGTGCAGTTAACGCCTCTCTGTTCTCTTAGCATCTGGTTTATTTAGGGGCAACGTGTCGAAAAGGCAGTTCACCAGAGCAGCTGGATGGAAGCGTGTGGCAAGTTTTAACGTCACCCTTCAGGAGCTGAGGGCCAGCTTCAGGGCTACCTTAAGCAGCAACCTCCCCCCCTGGCAGAAGGGCTGTCCCAGCTGGAGTGCGTTAGCAAAGTAGTGAGCTCTGGGTGTCTGTTCTTCTTCACTCTTTAGTCATCCCAGCAGGTGGCCAGCGCTTCAGACAGAGAAACTCAGCCCAGTCCACCTCTAGAGAGGAAGAAGTCGGTAAGGGCATGTTTGCTGGGGAGCTCCAAAGCCTGGTGAGCTTGGCTGGGTCCATCCTGGGTGGAGGTGGCACGGAAAGGCAGCAGCAGTGAGCAGTGTGGGGCCTTTCTCCTAAATTTACCCTGGAAAAGGTACACCTCGACCAATTCCTGCTCTTTTGTCGCCTGCCTTGGTTTATCTGTCTTGTTGGAAGAGACGCGGAGTATTGCTGCCTCTGAGCCTCCAGAAAGCACTTTTCTTCTCAGTCGCCAACCAGAACGGCCTCGGGGGTGTAGCATGAGGCGGGCAGGGAGGCTGTGGCTTATACTGGTCCAGCACTGGGCTCCCGGGGGGCTGTGTTTCAGTGGCCACCCTTGATTTTGGCTCCCGGGCGCTGAGGGTTGAGACTTGCAGCAGCGCTGGGGGAGAGGCTGTGCCCCGTAAGCGAGGGCAGGGCTCGTTAGCCTTTGCTCGTTATGCAGATCCATGGGGCCGGGCATGCCAAAAATTGAA
>QJSC01027593.1:2685681-2696435 GCA_003697955.1 Calidris pygmaea | reverse complement strand
GGGGGGGGAGGGAGGGGAGAGGAGGGGGGTTACAGAGCATCTGATCAATTTGTATTTATTTATTTTAACATTTTACTAAATAAAACACAATGAAACCTCTCGTCTCCTCCGCTGTGTGTAGCGGGCGGGCACAGCGGGTCCCACCGGCGCAGGGGGTGGCACGGTCCCTGCAGAAAGTCCCCAGCCCCGGGAGGAGTTTCTGTGCCGTGGCTGCAGCTCGAGGCTCGTTTTTCTTGTCTGCTTTAGCAGAAATGAGTTTTAGCTCCAAAAGGGGCTGGGCTGGGTGAAGAACATCTCCGCAGGCTCTGACTCAGAGGGTGCTGGGTTTACTCCAGGCACCTCCGCGCTTGCGGGCAACGTTTTGGGCTAAGGACTGGTTGGACTGGGAAGGATTATCCAAAAGTGACGGCACACAGTCCTCCTCCTATAGGCACAGCAGAACACCTTCCAAAAAAAACTGCAGAGCCAGCGTTTCTGTAGCCATCTAACCATCAGAAGAGGCCTGCTCCATCCCAGCACTGTCTCTAGCAGAGAGCAGGCTAAGCTGTCACCGAATCACAGAATGGTAGGGGTTGGAAAGGACCTCTGGAGATCATCTAGTCCCGCCAGAGCAGGTCCACCCGGAGCAGGTCGCACAGGAACACGTCCAGGTGGGGGTTTGAATGCCTCCAGAGAAGGAGACTCCACCACCTCCCTGGGCAGCCTCTTCCAAGGCTCTGCCACCCTCGAAGCCAAGAAGTTTTTCTGCATGTTCAGACGGAATTTCCCGTTGTCCACTTTGTGCCCTTCTGCTGTCTAGATCCCATCCAAACCTGCGTTGTCACTCATGGCAGCAGCAGAGCGCCGTGCCCGAGCTTTTGGCTGTATTAAACCAAATTAAACCTGCTGGGGACTGGCCATCAGCCCTGTCTTTCCAGCCCTTTCCCAAACACAAGCCTCCACAACTTGCTCCTGGCCTCTCCCCTCCTCCTGCAGTTGCAAAGCCGGCGGCTCAAAAGGCCCAAGAGCAAGCTTTGACTCCCAACGGTCTTGTTGGACGGGTCACTGGCCTGGGGAACGAGCCGCAGCGCCGCCAGAAGAAGAAAACGCATCTCCTCTCCTTGGGTGTGATTAAACTCACTCCGTGTCCAAGCCGTGGAGCTCCAGGCTGTGGTTAAGGGGCGCTGGCAGGGCAGGCTTGACCCCACCACATCAGTCAGCGACCACCAGCCCTTTCACAGCTGGCAGGGGGACTGGTGTCCCCCCAACTTGGTGACAGAGATGTTTCTTTTTGCCTGGTGTTGCTCCCTGCTCCCCCAGGCCTCCCCCTGTGCCAGCCAGAAAGGGAAAAAAAGCTTCAAAGGCACCGGGCAGAGTAAGCCCAGAGATGCTTTTCCACCCCATCGCCCTCCTCCCGCTGATTTCACCCCCCTGACCAGGGAACACGTGCAGGTTCGCAGCAAAATTAATAACCAGGCAGTTCTAACAAGGCCATGAAAAAGAATAAAAAAAAGCTTTAATTTAAAAATTAAATTAGAAAGAGAGAAGAAAAGCAAGAGGCGCTTGTGCCCTTTCCGTACCCCCCCCCCCGCGCTTGGCATGGCTCCTCCGCGCCGCTGCCGCCGTGGACGGACGTCCTCGCGCCTGCACGGAGCCCAGAGTAAGGCTGAGGAGACACCAGCAGAGACTGCAGCAGCAACTGGCCTGGAGAGCCTCCAGGGCCACCAGCAAAATCATCATCCAGGAAGAAGACGAGATTGAGGAAAAAAAAATAAAAAAGAACCAAAAACGAAAACCCGAAAAAAAAAACCCCAACCCCAAGACACCCTAATCATTGAATACTTATGAGAAAAGTATTAAATAATTTAAATAGCGTGAGGAAAGCGATGCATCCTCTGTGCTCCAGTGTGTGACAGCGGTGGAACAGTGCCCTGCCAAGCTGCTCCCGGCGCGGGGATCCCGCCACAGCGCTCGGCTACGGTCTCCTCCAGTGCCAACCACATCCCCCACTGCCCACGGCAACGTCTGCGCTGCCTGGAGCTGGGGAGGAGGAATTTCTCCCCAGCACATGCTGGCCCCCATGGCTTTGCCCCCTGGCGATGGCTGCCAGGCACGGTTGGCAACCCCAGGATGGGGCAGGATGGCTACTTCCAGCCAGAAGACACCGGCCCATTCCGGCAGCTCACGGCTGGGGACAGCAGACAGCCCGTCCTGCCCCGGGTGACTCCCCCAGCACCAGTACTGGGCCAACCCCACTGGAGACTTTGCATCCATATGGATGGGGAGTAACAGTATTTTGCCCCCGTCAACCAGCCCAGCCTTGGTCCGGGCTTGAACCAGGTCTCCACGGCTCCTGGCACTCCCTGGTCCCACCACCCAGGGTGCTGGGAGGCTTCCCCTGAGCTGGGCTCCACAAAGGATGCAAAAAAAGATGCTCTGCATCCTTTGTCTCCCCCTCCCCAAAGCCCCGGGAGGGGTGTGTGTGTGTGGGGGGGGTTTGGGACCCGGGACCGCAGAGCAGAGGCAGAGCGGGGTAAGGTCAAGCTCCCGGGCCTGAAGGTGAGGTGAGCTAAGGAAAGCTGAGAATCCAAATCTGCTAAAAACAGGGGAGGGAGGAGACCCGTCCCCCTGTCCCCGGGCAGGGGGAGGTTCCCCTGTAACACGGGAAGGCTGCCGCCCCGACAGAACCCCCCGGCCACGCCGCAGCAGCTCGACCTGCAGGCGCTGCCTCTTCTGGCTAGCTGGCACCTTCCATCTTGGCTCGGGGGGCATCCCATCCTGGCTGGGCTGGAGAAGCTGGCGATCCTGGCTCCCTCGGGCCAGGCTGCAGCAGTGGGTCTGGGCAGGAGGGAGGACCCCGCGCCCCCCCTCCCCCCCCCCAGTTTCCCCCAGCGTGCTGCTGGCACCCCCGTGCCCGCTGTCCCCCCGGCCTCACGGGCTCCTCTCGGCGGTGAGGTATTTGAGGGCGGCAGCCCCGTACCGCCGCGACAGGTCCTGGTGGAACTCCTCCCGCAGGGTCTGGAGGCAGCCCCGGTACCCGGCGCTCAGGCGAAACTTGGAGATGTCGAAGCTGGGGGCGTGGGGCATGTGGATCATGAAGGCGTTGGGCAGGACCAGCAGCTCGTACTCCTGGGGGGGCAGAGGAGCAGCCCCGGCCGTCAGCGTCGGGTTGGTGGTACCAACCCACCCCCCCCTTCCCCAGCACCTCCAGGGTGCCGGGAGGAGCCCCTCACCCACCTGCGCATCCAGCTCCATGATGTGGGACACCTTGTTCCAGCCGAAGCCCACGAACCTCTGGTCGTACTTGGGGCAGTCCCGCCTCACTACAACGTAAGGCTCGAAGTCTGGCTGCCACGCCACGCGGTATGGCACGGTGGCCGTCCGCCACTTGGCATAGTCAGTTGGGGCATGGCCTTTCGGCCACACGTGGTACCTGTGGGGAGAGATGGAAATGAGACGGGCAGAGGACACAAGGGTGTCTTCTGAGCCGGCTGTCCCACAGCCCCGAGGCACAAGGGTACCAAAACCACCTTCTGCTGGGTGTGACAACCCTCTCGGGCAGCTCCGGTCCCTACCTGAAGGTGTAGAGGGAGCCCATGTCCAGCATGGAGAGCAGCTCGGCTTTGGATTTGGGGAAGGTCAAACGGTAGTGCAGGGTCTCGAACGCCGGCACGATGAGAGCTGCCTTCCTCTGGGGCAGCTCCAGCTGCTGGATGGAGTTCCTACGGTGGTGGGTAGGAAGGGTGTGAGGTCTCCCATGCCGGGGGGGGGTCCTCAGCCCCTCCAACCTGCCCACCGCTCCAGAAGGGTATTAATGAATTTGGCCGCTTTGCAGCGGTGCAATGCAGGGGGAGGAGGAGGAGGAGGAGGAGGAGGAAGGGGGCACCCCTTGCAGCCACGGCTGCTTCCTCATTCTCTGGCACCTGACCAAAGCAGGGGGCGGGATCCCCAGGTTGGACACGAAACGGTTTCTGCGTGTTGAGAACTGCTTGCCAGGGCGTTCCCCACAACCCCTGCTGGCTTGGGGAGCCCGGCAACAGCCGGTTGGAGCCAGCCTCACCTGAGGTAATCGTAGAGGCCATACATAGGCAGGAAGTCAATGTCCGTCAGGAAGACGTATGGCGTCTGCGTGTTGGCCAAGGCCACGTTGCGCAGGAGGTTGATGGGGTAGAACTGCCCTTCCTTGTAGACGATGTGGTAGGCGACGTTGCGGCGGGCGCTCAGCACCTCGGAGGCCTGGGCGTAGCGCAGGAACTGCTGGGCCTCCGCGTCCGACATGTAGAGCGCCAGGCTGATGGGACCTGCCCAGTGTTTGCAGATGGCCTCCAACATCTGTAACCTGCGGAGCGGAGGGCGCTGCGTGACAGGGAGCCCTGCCCCGTGACACCGTCACCACGCTCTGGGAGCCCAGCGCATGGGGAAGTAGGAAGAATTGCTGCTCCCAGCTCGGGGTGGGAGGAGGTTCTGGTGAGGAACCTGCATTAGAAATCCCCTGGTAGCTCCCCAGCTGTGGAGCCACCCCAGAGGCACCGGACATAGCGGGGGAACCCTGACCTCCCACCCGACCCACCGGCAAGTACCTGTCCATGGAGAGCTGGGCCACCAGGGTGACATCGGTGGGGTTGGGAAGGGCCAGGAACTCGTACTGCAGGAAGAAGAGGTGGACGCGGTGCTGGGTGAGGTGCTGCCGGCGGAAGTCGTAGCAGGGATCATCCTCGTCCAACTCCTCCAGCGCCTGCTGCAGCTGCAAGGCCAGAAGGGTGAGGTGGTGATCGGGTGCCCCAGGGCGAGCTGGGTGGGTCGGGGACAGCGTGGCAATCACCCTCACCTGGTTGCTGGGCGGGCTGGGGAGACTGGCACAGCCGAAGAGCTCCCTGCGCAGCAGGTTCCCGTCGTACTCCAGGAAGGTCAGGTAGAGGTTGCGGAAGAACTCCACGTGCTTGTTCTTCACCCGCAGCTTCTTGGGCGAGTTCCAGTGGATCACCTGAGGGCAGCGGCGTTGTCACCCCGCGGAGGGGAAGTCAGCGGCACCCGGCGCTCCCCACGCTGACTCCTGGGGACCTCCATCGCCTGCGGTGTCTATCGGGCCCTCCCCAGTCTCAAAGGCAGCAAACCCACCCACCTTGAGATCCGAGACCTCGGTGTAGCACTGCTCCGAGCGGGTGTGATCGGAGAGCTGCACGTTCCAGAAGCAGGGGAGCCGGTACACCAGGGCCGGGTCCTGCTTGATCACGGCATTAAAGATGTCCTAGGAGGGAGAAAGGCCGAGAGCACGGGTGGATGAAGAAGACAGCGTGCCCCCCCCCCCCCCTGAGCCTTCCCCGTGCCACCAGTGCTACGGGAACGCCGAGCAGGGCCCACCACCCAGGTGGAGGGACCGTTACCTGGTCGGCCAGCGAGGTGGAAAGCATGCTCATGAGCTCCCGCTCCGCCGTCAGCCGCCACATCTGCTCCCAGCCCAGGCGACGCAGGCGGTCGAGCAGGAGGAGGATCACCCCTGGGTGCCGGGGAGGAGAGCACCGGGTCACCGAGGGAGCACCCGGCCATCGCAGAGCTGGAGCACGGCAGCCGGCATGCCTTCGGCCCCCGGGATGTGCCGCTTCTCTGTGCCCACCCACACCACCCTGGGATGCTGCAGCAGCCCCCTCGTGCCCACCAGACTCTCCTGCCCCACCTCAGCCTTCCCCAGCCTCCCCGCGCCAAGTGCCACCACAGATGGATGTGCCACCAGGCTGCAGAGCCCACCCCGGCAGCCCACGCTCACCCGTGTTGAAGCCACGTCCCAGGGCCGGCCATGGCTTGTGGTTCTTCCAGAGGTTGCCCAAATACCAGTCGCTTTGGTTCTCCACGAGCCCGATCACCTGCTTGTCTGAGGGAAGGGAGGGAGATGTGGATGAGGCCCAGCTGGCCGCCGGCTCAGAGCAATCCCACCGCAGTGGTGCTGTGGCAGACGGGGACTGCCACCCTGAGCCCACCACCCAGCAGGTCCTGGGGGCACCCAGCCCCTCACCAGAAAACTTCCCGAAGACGGCCCAGAGCTCCGCGATGTCGGTGGCGAAGGTGATGTCGGTGTCCAAGACGATGACCTTGGAGAGGTTGGAGGGCAGCGCCTTGGTCAGCGTCAGCTTCATCAGCCCGTAGATGCCGGAGTAGTGCTTGTTGGGGATCCATGACACCTCCGGCTGCAAGGTGACACGGTCTCAGGGCTGGGCACGGCCATGTCCTTCCCCTGCCCGGGCAGGAGGGATGGTGCTGTGTGCCCAGCACCCCCTGCAGAAGAAGCCAGCGGAGGGGCACAGCCCCAGCCCACCACCTGCCCCCCAACAGAGCCGTGGAGCCAGCTGAGCCTGGAGCATCTCCTCCATCTGCACCACCAGAAGCCACACACCCCTCTCCCCAGGCCCCTCGGGCACTCAATGGCTCTATCTCCTTCTCCTTTGCCCTCACCCTGCTCTGGCTCTTCCTCTGGCCACCAGAACGACCCCCACCTGAACCCCAGCATTTCAGTGCTCACTGGGGGACCCCCTGGAGAGCCTCCCCACCGCTCCAGCACTAGCCCAGTGCTCCCCTTCTCAGCTGGGCCAGCAACACGTCCAGAAAGAGGAGAGCAGGTGAGCAAGGGACCAGTGGGCAGAGAGAGACAACAAACGCCGTCCTGCTTGTCCCTCTCTGCTGCTCCCCCCCAGCCCTCCGAGCACTGGGTTGGGACAGGGCAAAGACCCGGGGTGGGGGGAGGTAGTGCCTGCCTTCAAGTCATCGGCGTTGTAGAAGCTGACATGGACGGAGGGCACCATCCAGGACTGGAAGAGCGTCTGGAGGATCTGGTGGGCCACCGAGTCTGTGATGAAGTGAAAGTGGAGGGGGTTCTTCCTGCCAAAGGCAAGCGCAGCAGCCCTCAGCACCAGGGCGGGAGGAAGAGGACGTGGTCCCCATCCCTCCCCACCCCTACCAGGGGACAGACATCAGCTGAGGGGACAGACGGAGAACAATCAGCCATCTGGGGGAAACAAATTCCCCCTCTGGCCCTCTAAGCCGTGGCACAGGGGGTAGAGAGAGGCCCTAGAGACCCTCTCCCACAGCACTGCCCCCCTCAACCCCCCTTGCAGCAGCTCATCCAGGAACCCCAAACCAGAGGGTCCCTGGCACAGCACCTCCCCGTTACCTGTGGAAGAGGATGGACTTCACCAGGGTGACCACATCCCGGCTCGCGTTGTGCCCGGCGCACACAATGGCAACGTGCAGGAGCTGCCCAGAGATAAACGGTGCCTTTTTGAGACTGGACACCCCCCGACACATCGCAGGGGCCTGTCAGCTCCTCCCTGACGCCTCGCTATGGGGAGAGACTCCATAACCCAGGGGCTGGTCTTTTTTCAGTGGTGCCCAGTGACAGGACAAGAGGAGATGGGCACAAACTTGAGTATAAGAAGTTCCACCCTAAACGTGAGGAGGAACTTCTTTCCTGTGAGGGTGGCAGAGCCCTGGAAGAGGCTGCCCAGGGAGGTGGTGGGGTCTCCATCTCTGGAGACATTCAAAACCCACCTGGACACGCTCCTGTGCAACCTGCTCTGGGTGGACCCGCTTTGGCAGGGGGGTTGGACTAGATGATCTCCAGAGGTCCCTTCCAACCCCGTATGATTCTATGGTTCCCAAAGGGAAGGAGCCCCAGGGAGAGGTGGGAGTCCCCCCGGCTCAGAAGCAGGGACCAGGAGTATGGGAGCCACTCCTGCCCGGTGTCCCTCTATGGAGAAGCAGGCCACCCTCACCCACCATGGAGAGCCAGGATGAAGCCCTGGCACGGCCGGAGCATGGGAATGAGCAGTGCCAGGCAAGGCGGCACACACATCCACGCTCAGCAGGGTCCCAGCCTCCCCACCCAGCAAATCCCCCCATCGCCCACTGTGCCGGTGCCATCACCCACCTCACACTTGTGCACCGTCCGCTGCTTGGGGCAGGCCGTGCGGTTGCTCCTCTCTCCCCCGGGGGGTTCCCCGTCCTCGGCGGAGACCCCTCCCCACCGCGGGCTGCCCTCGCTGCCCTCCGCCTGCGCCTGGCCGAGCTGCAGCCGGAGCTGCTGGTTCTCCTCCTCCACCCGGCGCACCCGGGAGGCCAGCGCCTCCCGCTCCACGTCCCGGCTGGGCTGCTCGCCCAGGCAGGGCGGCAGCAGGAGGAAGCGGCCATCTGCGGAGGAGACACGGGGGGGGGGCACTCGATGGGCAACGGGCAAGGGCTAAGGCCAGGAGGAGGTCCCTCGGCCAGGAGGGACCGGGTGAGGATGGTGGTGCAGAGCCCCCCCCCCCCCCCCCCCCAACGGAGGAGGTCCCCGGCACCCCCCAGGTGTGCCCAGCCACCACCACCAGCTCTGATGCCCAGGGATGCCCCTGGAAACGCAGCGATACACCCGCAGTGACCTGGCGTGGCCACGGAGCCAACCACCCCAGGACCTCACAGCCCTCCCCTGCCCGTCCCTTCTGCTGGGCACCGTCCCTTCAGCCCAAGGAGGAGGAGGAGGAGGAGGAGGAGAACCCACTCACATTCGAGGCTGCCCACGAAAAAGTAGAGCCAGGAGAGGAGGACGGCCAGGGTCAGCGTGGCCAGCAGCAGCTTCAGCTTCACGCGCCAGGAGCGCAACATGGTGTGCCAGCGGGACGGGGGTGGCGAGGATCAGGTGGGCAGCCCGAGCCCGGCCGGTCCCAGCATCCTAGAGCCTGCGAGGGGCAAGGGAGCAGAGAGAGTGGTGGTCACCAGCAGCACCCCCATCCAGGCGCCTTGACATCCCCCCTAGCAGGATGTCCCCCTCTCTCCTGCTCCCTCCAGGAGGACAGGGGGCGAGGGCAGCTGTGAGATGCCCTTCCCTGCTCCAGCAAGAGCCTCTCCCAGCTGGCACCCTCCTGCCCGTGCTGGGGCAACTGGGTCCCCCCCTGGCACCTGCCCCAGCACCTCGCTGTGGCCGCACGGCTCTCGGGGCCGGGGGGGGGAAACCTCAACCATGGGAGGAGGGAAGGAGTCCTCCAAGTGATTTCACTCCAGCTCTGTTCCTTGCTCCTTGCCATCCCAAGGAGCTCCCAAGGGAGGAGTGAGGCTGGAGAGGTCCTCCCCGAGCCGAGCCGGGTGGCCGGTCACGGGGTGGTTAATGGAGCCTGCCCTTGAGATGGAGCTCAGGTCCCTCCCCCACCACCTCCGCGGGCCCAAGGGGCCAGGACTGCTCTTGAGAGGCAGCCCCAAGGACACGGCCAGAGCGCAGCCCACGCCGAGCCCCCACAGGACACGTTGGCTCCCCCCCCAGCCCTCCCACCAGCCAGCTCCGGGGAACTCCCCGCAGCCACCCCTACCGAGGTTCTGCCGGCGGCCAAACGCCTCCCCCTCTGCTCGCCGCTACCTGCCCCGACAAAGTTTGGTGGAAAAACCCCAAACACTGCAGCGAAACTCACTTCCCGGCACTACTGGCCCCGATGGGGCACGCTGGGGGAACCCTCTTGCCCCACCATGGTGGCTCCGGCCGCACGTGCTGTGCCGCTCTCGGTGCCCAGCGGGCAGAGCACCACGCTCCTCAACCTCCCTCCTTGCTCCCAGTCCCAACACAAGGACAGAAAACCCATCTCCAGAGAGCCATCCCCCGAGATCCCAATGATCCGGGTGCCCAGGGCAGGCAAAGGCCCCACAAAGACCCCACAAAGAAAGACCAACCTCTCCCCTTTCCTGCTGGAGCCAGACTGAGCCCCTGCCCTCGGCGCAACATCTGGAGGCTCAACAAAAGCTGCCGTGGGGATGAATGGGGCGGATTAGGGTCTGCTCCCCCCCTGCACACACCCTGCCGGAGACCATTGATGTGCAGATGCCCACGGGGGGCCACCAAGCCAGCGCTTGGGGGGGTGGGAGCTGAAAACAGTCAGCCTGGGAGGACACCACCCTGGGGCCAGGGGGCAAGAAGGTGGAGGGATGGCTCACCGGGAGCAAGGGATACAAAACCACAGGCTCGGGCTCTGCACAGGCTGGGGCACGGCCACCCCGAGGGGGCACGGCCACCCCAACCCCACTGGGGGATGGAGCCGAGCCCCCCCCGTGGCAGCCGGCACGGCACCTGAGGGCTGCACCCCTTCTTTTTCCTGGTGGAGAAGCGGGTCCTGCTGGCACCCCAGCCCCCTGGGGTGAAGCAGGACCCAGCAGGGCCCTGATTTTTGGCTCCACAGAGCAGGCATGGCGGGGAAGAGGGAAGGGGGGGTTGCCACGGAGCGCACCAGGCCCAGGCACCCCTTCTTCTCCCTCTCCGCGGCCCCGAGCCATGCTGGACCTGGGGAGGTCCCTGCACGATGCCATCAGCCCCTCTCCCTCCCACACAAGCCACCCCACACCCCTCTTCTGCCTGCCCTGGGCATCCCCCAAACTTTGTGCTGAGGCAGGGGGAAGGCAAGGTGAGGGAGGTCCGCCGGCGCCCCGGGAAGCCAAAAAAGGGATGGGAAGGGAGTTTAGCATGAAAGAAGGAGAGGGAAGGTGGGGGGCACACAGCAGCACCTGCTCCCCCTCACCCCATGGCCCCTCTGGGGCACGGCCCTCCATCCCCAGCCTCCACGTGAGCACGCTGTCTGGTGGCGGGGGGGGGGGACACACAGGATGGGACCAGCAGCAGCCCAGTTGGCCAAGACCAGTGGCACCTAAGGATTGCATGCCACCCCCCTCAACCCTTCCTCCCGTCCCTTCTCCCACTCCTCACCTGGCCGCTCGCCTGCCCCCCCCTCTTCCACCCCACACCCCCCCCCCAATTTCCTTACCTGCCTTTC